>CAUYLZ010089193.1:0-45866 GCA_963573645.1 Pithecia hirsuta | reverse complement strand
TCCTTTGCCCACTTTTTCTTCTTTTCCATTTGATATTTTATTTGGTAAATTTACTACTTAAATATTTGCCCATTTTTATGTTGTTAAAAATAATTACCGTTATTTTTTGACATTTTTAATGTATTCTAGATACATGTTCTTTTTCAGGTATGTGATTTGCAAATATTTTTCCTAACCTGTAGCTTATCTTTTCATTCACAAAGCAATGTCTTTTGAAGAACAGATGGATTTTTATAAATCATGCTTTTCACCTTGCCCAAGGTCAAAAGTCTTTTCTCTTATTTCTTTTGCTGGGATATTTATACCTGTATGTTTATTTGACTATCTATGACTCACTTGGGTTATGTTTTATATATAGTGTGGGATATGAATGGTGCTTGATAATTTTGTACACAGTCATTTTTTTTGTCAGCATCACTAGTTGAAAGACAGCAAATAAAACAAGAAAATGTCCATAGCATTAGGATGAGAAATTTCAATCTACACACACTAGGTTTTTTTCAGTTAAAAGCATTTTCAAACTTATACAAGCATGTAATCTGCAGAGCCTCTAAAGCCTTGGTTGTCATTTCAACTAGTAAATTCTATCTGAGCGTGTGCAAGGTCTAATCTAAATCAAAACTACCTCATGCATCACCAAGGATAGAGAGAGAGAGTTACAGATCTGCTATTAACGCTTTCATTCTCAGCAGTTATGATATTGTACAATGATCATTCCCTTTCAAAACTGATAATTTGTTATATGAAAAAGTTATATTTGGAATCATTAGAAACATTACAATTGAACATTTAATTTTTTCTTTAATTTTCAAGATGCCAGTTTGATTCTGTAATTGAAACAGAACCATAAAAATACTTTATTTAATGTCATTATCTATATGATTAAGATGTTATCGTAACTATCACTTCATAATTTGATAGCAATGCATTATTAAAACTGAGTGGTAGAATAAAGGAATTGAACATAAATTAAGATTTAATATAGTATTTTGGTAAACAGGAATAGCTTTTGCTTGCTTTTGTCTACATACATGAAACCAGAGAATGAATAAAGATGATAACATTTTTATGTCAATAAGAAATATAAATCAGTTCTGTTCACACATTTGAATGTCTTAGTTATGAGATCACAACAATGATGACAATGACAAAGAAGATGAAGACACAGTGATGGTCCTGGGGATGAAAGTCTTATGTCATTAACCAATTACAGCATCTGAGGAAAGTTATCTGAGATCATGAGGCCTGAGTTTCCTCAGAGATAGATGAATACATGAAAGGATATTTTCATAATGAAAATCAAAGATACTATAATTTTATATTATGAAGATATATTCTAGGGTTTCAGAAAATGAAGATGAGATTTGTTTAAAGAATGAGAAGAATTAATGCCTGTTAGAATTAGACTGTTTCAGAATTTCTGAAAAAAATCTCATTTAGTTGGGATCAAATTTCTCTTTCTCTCCCTCTGTGTCTCTCTTTCTCACTATCTTCTTCTTTCTCTCTCTCCTTATCTCTCCCTACACTTTTTTTATCCAGATACATGAATGTAATAATAAGATTAAAACCTGTGGGCAAATGGTTTCTCTGGAGGACATGAAAGGATTCTCTTAACTCAAAAGCAAAATGCAATTGTCAGAATTGTTGTATACAGTGGAGTAAAATGACGAAGGTCAAAATAATGATTGATCTGAGATCTCATGCAATATTCTTCTCCTATTGGAATACAGTGTTGGAAAGTCCAGTTGAAAATGTTCGGTGGTGAGTAAATTTACTGAGGACATGAGAGTATAACCCTCTTAATCAATTTATCCAGGGAATACTCCTTGATAGAGTTACTGGGAAAGTAAGTGGATGAAATCCCAGAGACTGAGATCTGAGAACAACAGCATTCAAGGTTCTCACTTAAACAGAGTAAAGATTCTGTGCTGGAGAGAAAAACTTCAAAGATTTGAGGACTGAGAGGCAGGAAGCTCTGATTATTATGTTACAGTAGTTAATCAAATATTTAAAATAAAAAATCTGGAACATTTATAGTTGCTGGTTGCAGACCTGTGGCACAATTCCCAATGCTTATATAAAATAACATATGAAATAAAATGTGAAATCAGGTGAATATTTTAAAGGCTTGCATCCATATAGATTTTTTTAACATTAAACCAGCACCTCAGAAAACTTCACTGGTAAGAGGGGAGAACGTCTGTAAGGAAGAGGGAATATGAGAGGTTGAGGATAAAATATGACATTGGAACATTTTCCTATGGGATAAGTGGATGACTTAAAAACTGTAAAACACAAAAAAGAAATGAATAATTAAACCTAAGCCATATCTCTATACCTATCAAGCCAGAAAGGCAGCAGATAATAATTACAACAATAATAAATCATCCTAAAATATCAATGTCTTATTTCATCTTGATTCATCTAGACACTCTATTTGTTTGTGAAATGTAGTTCTTTGGATAATTATTCATTTTGGTGATTTCTGTGTGCCTGAAAATTTTTGTTAGATGATTATAGAACACTTCCTTAAAATCACTTATTGTATATGTGTTGGGAGTGAAAATGGAGAATTAAATCCAATCCCTTCCATTCATTTATTCTCACAATCCAAAAGTTTTTTAAAATCTCTAATTACTTTCTTCTAAAAATATCTTTGACTCTTTACCTGTACTCTAGACCCACTGTCACATTTATACACTAAGATTTAAAATGTATAAATAGTTTAAAGCAGAGTTTCCCTCACATGCTCCCTGATAATAACACAGCCCATATTCCATAGCATTTCCAAGACTAATCTCCCTAGAAACAAAAAGTTAACATTAAATTTTTCATCTTAAATACACTTTCAATGACCTCTCTAGTTGGAAATGTCAATGAGATTGTAGTCTTTACTTGAAATTTAACATGCAGGTTATTGGTGCACTGTTTTGTTTTGTTTTGTTTTGTTTTGTTTTGTTTTGTTTTGAGACAGAGTCTTGCTTTGTCACCCATGCTGGAGAACAGTGGCATGAATTTGGCTCACTGCAACCTCCGCCTCCCAGGTTCAAGCACTTCTCTCCCTCAGCCTTACAGGCACCTGCCACCATGCCCAGCTAATTTTTTTTGTATTTTTAGTAGAGACAGGGTTTCACTATCTTGGCCAGGCTGGTCTTGAATTCCTGACCTCATGATCCACCCACCTTGGCCTCCCAAAGTACTGGGATTACAGGCATGAACCACCATGCCTGGCCTCCTGCGGTACATAATAAACATAGGATACATTAACTCTATACCAGAAATAGTGACTCATAAGCAGTAAGAATAAGTCAAAATTACATTTACAAAACTCTCTAGGTCAAGCTTGTCCAACTGGTGGCCCACGGGCCATATGCAGCACAGGACAGCTGTGAACGTGGCCCTAACCAATTTGTAAACTTTCTTAGAACATTATGAGTTGTATTTGTGATTTTTTTAAAACCTCATCAGCTATCACTAGCATAAGTGTGTTTTATGTGTGGCCCAAGACAACATTTCTTCTTCTAGTGTGGCCCAGGGAAGCCAAAAGATTGGGCACCCCTGATCTGGGTGATTCTTGAAAACCAAACCTTTGAAACTTACTGATATGATAGATTTAATTCCAAAACACCATTCTGGCCAATAGGGCCCTTTATGCTTTCACCCTTCAACCTCCCCAAACTTATTGTTGACTTTAATTTCATCAGCACACAAAAATATTAGTTGTACCACATTCTTGAATTGTTCAAAAATGTCATCGCTATCCTTTATTGAGTGGTAAATAGTCCTAATAGCATATATTTACTGAGCAATGAGGTATGGGTTTCATTTTTCCCACTTTACGTATGGAAAAAGTAAGGCATAAAAAGTGTGCATGATCTGCACGGTGTTCCAGAGTGTGTATCATAGCTTTCAGCAAACCTAAGTTCCAGAGTGTGTAGCAAAGCTTTTACTGAACCTAACTGAATATCTTGAGGCCATTAGATGTACTAATTCTTCAAATGCATGTGGTTATCTAATACCTCTGTGTTATTTGCATATATTTGTATCTCAGTCATCTTTCCTTATGAATATTTTTAGTCTTAGCATAATTATTACTTTCTCCTGAAAGGCTTCCCTTATCTCCAAAATTCCGTGGAAGCCATCCTTCCTTCCCCATAAATGTTTTTGTAGACTTTTATTGCAACACTAATTACATGCTATATTGCAATACAGTCATGTGCCACATAATAACATTTTGGTCAACGACAGACTGCATGTACAACGATGGCCCCATAATATTATAATACCATATTTTTACTATACCTTTTCTGTGTTTAAATATGTTTAGATGTGTAAATACTTATCATTATGTTACAATTGCCTATAGTATTAGGTACAGTAACATGCTATACAAGTTTGCAGCCTAGAAACAATGGAGTATAATATATGGCATAGGTGTGGATGTTTGTACTACAGAATTGCCTAACAATACATTTCTCAGAAGTACCCCCATTGTTAAGCAATGCATGTGTTTGTGTCCTTTAAACAATGAAAGCTTCTTAAAGGTAATGATTGAATCCTTCACAATGTCTGCAATAACATATATTACAATAAATATATGGTGAATTCGTTATCAAGTTACATATGCCAAGTTACATTTATACAAGTCATATTTTATTCAAAATCATGGTTTCTGGAAACTGATATGCCATAAAGAGATATTATTTAAAAGTTGGATTAAAGAATCAGAGAAAATAATTGTAGTAGTGTGAAACATTTCATGAGAAAGAGTATAATGTAAGACTGGAACTGAGCTACCAAGTTCTTCAAGAGACTATCCTTTATGAGATAACTGATAAGGTAGGAAAACATGATCAAAATAAATGTATAAAACATGTTTTCCAGTTTTTATGGTAAAGCTGTAATTTGTAGCAGATTCTTAAAATGGTCTTTTAGAAAAACACAAATTCTTTTGTGATACGTCCCAGAAGACTTCTTTCACCTGCTGGTTTCTGAGAGTATAAATGAAGGGATTTAGTAAAGGGGCAATTGAGGTATACAACAAAGATACACCTTTGGATACAGTCACTCTTTCTTTTGCAGATGGTTTAATATACATAAAGATACAGCTACCATATGTCATGGAGACAACAATCATGTGGGAAGTGCAGGTGGAAAATGCCTTGCTCCTTTGCCGTGCAGAAGAGAATTTCAGAATGGTCTTAATAATGCAAGTGTAAGAGAGAATCACTAATACCAATGTAATCATAAGTGTCACCACAGCTAAGACAAAAGACATCAATTCTAGGACATGTGTATCTGTGCAGGAGATCTGTAGAATAGGAGAAGTTTCACACATAAAATGGTTAATAGCTTTGGAAGCACAGAAATCCAGCTTGAGTCCCATGACCAATGGGGGAAATATGATTAAGAATCCAGTTATCCAAGAGCTGAGTACAAGTTGGTAGCACACTTTGCTGCTCATAATGATTGGATAATGCAGTGGTTTGCAGATGGCAACGTAGCGGTCATAGGACATGGCAGCCAGGAGGTAAAACTCAGTAACTCCTGGTAAAAGAATAAAAAATAATTGAGCTACACAATTATTATAAGAAATGGTTTTGTCTCTAGTCACAATGGTTATCAAGAATCTAGGAATGCACACTGTTGTGAGTATTATTTCCAAAAAGGAGAAATTACGGAGAAAGAAATACATTGGCGTCTTGAGCCGAGGATCCAGCAGGGTGAGGATGATGATGACTAAGTTCCCCATCAGGCTCAAGGTGTAGTTGAGAAATAAAAACAGGAAAATCACAATTTGCAACTGGGGGTTATCTGTCAGTCCTAAAAGAATGAACTCTATTTCCATCGATTGGTTCTTCATTTCTTTTTTGTAATCCTTATCAAATCTTCATAGAAAGGGAAAAACAAAATTTATACATATATATAGATATATGTATTCTTAAAGCAACATATATATATATTTTTTTAATTTATCCATGTGCAAACAGTTTCTCCAGCCTGAAGTTGCAGATGACATACATACCATAGGTAAATTCAAAATTTGTTGTAATCTACTAGTTCTCTTTATAATATTCCTCACAAATTTTATTCCAGAACTTGAATAATATATACTTTTGGTAAATATGAATTTTAGCTTGTTATTGTCAGACAAACTCTACTCACCATGTGTAATTTAAACATCATATTAATATTTTAAATTTTATTTCTCTATTATTTCTATCATATCTGTACAAGTTATAGTAAGTTAGTTTGTATTTTTATGATGAGTATGAGGGTAATGAATCAAAACCAAGATTTAGGGTTACATCACAATTCGTGTGCTGATCAATGATCCAATAAATAGTTAAAGATCCTCATTTCATTAGTTTTGACATTTCTTCGCACTGAGAATACACCATATTATTAATAGTTTTTTTATTGGCCCTTTTCTACATTCAAATGAACAGTTGTTTACCAGCTTATGGGACAAATAAATGAAAACATGATAAAATAAACAAGTTACATATTTTAATTAAAAAATTGTGTTTTCTTTTCAATTAACCTTTTTGAAATATCATTTTATTAGTGTGGCTACATAATTTTGGCTATGTTTTTACTTCCTCCATATTCTTTATTAAACCATTGAAAATCCCTTTCTATCATTTCTATATATAAGAATTCTATTTAGTCCCAGTTTGTACTATTTTTCTGTTATCTTAAATGTGTCAGTCTACTTCATTATACTGATGCAACAGTATATGAATAAAATAGATTACTTACTAGTATGTAACTATGAAATTAATGTACTATTAAAACACATTTAGAAAGCACGACATTTCAGTAGCCAAATTTAATTACCTGAATTGCACTTACTGTGCATTTGCCTTAATTTCTGATTTTAGACTAAGTTAAAATTACAGTTGACTTACCTTTTCGAATCTATTATTCATTTCTTTGTGTGTGCATAGAACAGATACATGCTAGCATAATTAATGACAATTTTACTCATTTATGACAATATTTTATTATCCAATAGGCAGATTTATTACCAATGATTTTTGTGGGGAGAGGTAATGTGTACATACTGCGTTTCTGTAGAGAATTTCCACATTTCCTCAAGTTCATTCTCACTATGAAGATTGAGACTTAGGTATTAATAATTTTAAAGGACCTCTATCTTTCATTCCATATAAGGTAAACTTGTAAAATTGTGTTATTGCAATTGAGATTGCCATCACTCAAAGCCTCAAACTAGATAGATATATATTCTTCAAAATAAAATAAAATTGGGAAATGAAAATTAAAATCAAGAAATTATTTGATGAAAGATAAACAACTCTTACAAGAAAGAGATATTGTATTGCCAATTGTACATTTATAAAATGCTGCAGTTTTATCGTTTTTTACTTACTACAGACTCAAGGGAATCTATTGAAATAAAACAAAGACAAATTTTTCTCTGGGGATCAGTGTTACAAAAGCACTAATTATTGGCAATAAAAGGCACCACTCTAGGCTACTTTAAATAAAAACTGAAGAGAAAGTATCCCAGAGGAGTATTATAAGTGATTTAGGAAAATCAATGAGACATTTAACAGTAACATCAGCCTTTCACTGCCCAGGGCAATTTCAGGCAATCTCAAACTGGTTTACACATATAATGAAATAAACTACTGTTACATGAAAAACAAGAATCTTAAAAATGGTATGCTAAGTGTAAGAAGCAGATACAAATGATTTATAAAAATATAAAAGTACTATATGGTTTCATTTATATGATTCTGGAAAAGACTAAACTACAGGAACAGATACTTGATCAGTAGTTCCAGAGGCATAAAATACAAAAAGATTAGCTGCAAAAGTGTCCTAAGGGATCTTTTTAAGATAATGAAAATTTTTTATATCTTGATTGTGGTGGAATTGCATGACTATATATATTTGGCAAAGTGCATCAAATGATGTACTCACAAAAGGTGAACTTTTTCATTAAATTCAACCTCAATCATTAACCATTAAAATTATTTTGATATTATTTGTCTCTTTTTTAACAGGCTATTTAGAAGACTACTTAGGTCTACACTGGCCCATAAGATAGATATAGATTAGATATAAATATGTAGATATAGCTATATGGAGAGAGAGAGAAAGAAGAGAGTTGATTTTATACATGCTATATAAACAATGATGCAATCAACATGAGACTGCACCTATCAATTTGAGATCCTGGTTTCAATTCTTTTGGATGTATACCTAGAAGTGGGACTGCTGGATCTTATGGTAGCTCCATTTTATTGTTTTTCCCCATGGCTGCACTGTTTTACATTCCCACCAAGAGTGTACAAGAGTTCTAATTTATCCACATTCTCATGAACAATATGTTTCATTTTTTTAAAATTTATTTTAGGTTCAGAGGTACATCTGCAAGTTTGTTATACAGATAAATTGCATATTACAGGGGTTCGATGTACAGATTATTTTGTCACCCAGGTAATAAACACAATACTCAATAGGCAGTTTTTCAATTCTCACCCTCCTCCCACCCTTCACCCTCCAGTAGGCCTTGGTGTCTGTTGTTCCCTTCTTTGTGTCCATGTGTACTCAATGTTTAACTACCACTTATAAGTGAGAACATAAGGTATTTGGTTTTCTGTTCCTGTATTAGTTCACTTAGGATAATGACCTCCACCCATATTGCTGTAAAGGACATGATCTTGCTCTGTTTTTATGGCTGTGTAGTATACCATGGTATATATGTACCACATTTTCTTCATCCAGTCTACGTTAATGGGAATTTGGATTGATTCTGGTATTTGCTATCAGAAATAATGCTACAATGAGCATGCACATGCGTATGTCTTTATGGTAAAACAGTTTGTATTCCTTTGGATATTTACCCAGTAATGGGAATGCTGGGTCGGTGCTGGGATAACTGGCTAGTCACATGCAGATGGAAACCAGATCCTTCCCTTACATCATATACTAAAAACCACTCAAGATGTATTAAAGACTTAAATGTAAAACCATAAACTATAAAAACCTGGAGGATAACCAAGGAAATAACACTTTGGACATAGGCTCCAGCAAAGATTTAATGATGAAGACACCAAAAGCAATTGCAACAAAAACAAAAGTTGACAAATGGGACATAATTAAATTAAACAGCTTTTGCACAGCAAAAAAAAAACTCTCTTGCTCTTTAATAATAGCCATCCTAACAGATATGAGGTGATATCTCGTTGTTGCTTGGATCTGCATTTCCTGACGATTGTGATGCTGAAGATACTTTCAAATATTTCTTGGTTATTTGCGTGTTTTCTTTGGAGAAATGTATAGTCAAGACTTTTGCCCATTTTTAATTGAGTTTTTTTTTTGGTTTTTTACTATTCAATTGTAGAAGTTTCATATATATTTTGAAGATTAATCTTTTATCAGGGTTTTACAATTCACAAATAGTTTCTCCAATTCCATAGGTTGCCTTTCCACCTTATAGATTGCTTTGCTGTTCAGAAGATTTTTATTTTGGTGTAATTCCACTTGTCTATTTTTTTATTTTAGTACCTGTGTCTTTGGTGTCATATCTAAGAAATTATTGCCAAGACCAATATCACAAGCTGTCTTCCATGTTTTCTTCTAAAAGTTTCTTCTAAAAGATTCAGGTTTTATGTTTACATATTTAATTTATTTTGAGATGATTTTTTGTACGGTGTAATATATAACTAATTTTATCTATTTCTATGTGGATATTCACTTTTCCCAACACTATTTTTTGAAGAAATTATCCTTTCCACATGGTGTATTTTTGGCACATTTGTCAAACATTGACTGTATATGTGTGAATTTAGATCTGGGCTCTCTATTCTGTTCCATTGTCTACATGTCTCATGTCTGTTTTTATGCCAGTCCAGTACTCTTTTAATCACTGTAGCTTTGTAACATATTTTAAAATCAAGAAGTGTGATGTCTCCAGCTTTGTTTCTTTTTCTCAACAGTGTCATGACTATTTAGGGTCCTTTACAGTACTATATAAATTTTAGGATTGTTTTTTCTATTTCTGCAAAAACTGTCCTTGAAATTTTGATAGAATTTGTTTAGAATGTATAAATAATTTTGCATTAGTATAAATCATTTGATGAAATTGTCCAGTGAAGTTATCAGGCCCTGACCTTTTTTTCATTGGAAGGGTTTTGAATACTTATTCAATCTCCTTAATCATTACTGTTCTGGTCAGATTTTCAATTTATATTAAAAACTATGATGAAATTTACATGGACAATAAGCACATGAAAAGATGCTCGAAATCATTAGTTATTAGGGAAATGCAAATAAAAACCACAATGACATACATATCACTTTACAGCCACTAGAATGGCTACTACACACACATACACACACACACACAGACACACACTCTCTCAGACAAACACACACACTCATATATATATATATATATATATAATGTCTTGTGTGTGTACATATATATATACATACATATACAATTTCTCCACCAACAATGCATGAGGGTTCCAATTTCTCTACAACACAAATGCATGCACACACACAAATATATACAAATATATATTACATATATGATTATATATATGTTTAGCCATATAATATATGAACATATATTATATATATGATTATATATATGTTTAGCCATATAATATATGAACATATATTATATATGTGATTATATATACCTGTGTGTGCATGCATTGGTGATGTAGAGAAATTGGGACCCTCATACATTGCTGGTGGGAATGTAAAATGGTGTCAATGCTATGGAAAACTGTTTGACACCTTCTTAAAAAGTTAAATACAAGGGTCAGGCATAGTGACTCACACCTGTAATCCCAGCATTTTGGGAGGACAAGGCAGGAGGATTACCTGAGCACAGGATCTCAAGACTAGCCTGGGCAACATAGCAAGACCCCTGTCTCTACAAAAAATAAAAATAATTATCCAGGAACAGTGACATGAACCTGTAACTGTTACTCAGAAGGCTGGAGTGGGAAGATCCCTTGAGCCAAAAAGCTTGAAGTTGCCAGGAGCTATGATCACACACCACTGCACTCCAGCCTGGGTGACAAAGTGAGACTCTGTCTCAAAATAGAAAAACCAACAAAAAGTTAAATGTAAATTTACCTATGTCCCACAAATTGTATTTCTAGAAATTGAAAACATACGTCCACACAAACATTTGTACATAAATATCAATATTAGTATTGTACATAACAGCCAAAAAGTGGGAACATCCATCAAGTGATGAATGAATAAAAATTCTGGTATATGTATATGTATAGATATATATTCATGCATATACACACAATGGAATAATTTTTACCCATCAAAGGAAATGAAGTACTCATACATGCTACACACATGCTTCATACAGGATACAAGGTTCATACATACATGAACCTTGAAAATATATTGCTAATGAAGAAAGATGGAGGTAAAAATTCATATATTGTGTAATTCCATTTCTGTGAAATGTCCAGAAAAGGTAAGTCTGTGGAGATAGGAAACAGATTACTGGGACTGAGCTGGGGTAAGGGGAATGGTTGTTTGCTGGGCATGGGGTTGCTTTTAGAAGTAATGGAAATGTTCTGGAATTATATAGTGGTAATGGTTATACAATATTGTGAATATACTAAAAACACATATTTTACATTTGAAAATAATCAAATGCTGAATTTTATGTCACATGAATTTTATCTCAGTTAAAACAAAAAGCATTGACAAAGGGAAATAATCAAGCTTCCTCTTTACTATGGTATTCCCAAGTAAATATTTCAGGACATTGATACAAAACAAAAAACAGAATATACATAAAAAAAATTTCTTGCTTGGTTCAGGAGAATTTTTAGCCATAAATGGGTTCTCAGTGTACATCTTTCTTGTTTATTACACTCTACAAAACTCATCTCCTTCTCTCTTTTAATGGTGTTAAGTTTAGCCTAGATTTAAATCCTTAATCCATCTTGAGTTGATTTTTGTATAAGGTGAGAGATGAGGATTCAGTTTCATTCTCCTACATGTAGCTAGCCAATTATCTCAGCACCATTTGTTGAAGAGGGTGTCCTTTCCCCACTTTATGTTTTTGTTTGCTTTGTCAAAAATCACTTGGCTGTATTTCAGTTTATTTCTGGGTTCTCTATTCTGTTCCATCGGTCTGTGTGTCTATTTTTATACCAGTCCCAAGCTATTTTGGCGACTATGGCCTTATAGTATAGTTTGAAATCAGGTAGTGTGATGCCACCAGATTTGTTCTTTTTGCTTAGTCTTGCTTTGGCTATGTGGGCTCTTTTTTGGTTCCACATGATTTTAGAATTGTTTTTTCTAATTCTGTGAATAATGATGGGGATATTTTGTTGGAGATTGCATTGAATTCGTAGAATGCTTTTGGCAATATGGCCATTTTCACAATATTGATTCTACCCATCCATGATCATGGCATGTATTTTCATTTGTTTGTGTCATCTATGATTTCTTTCAGCAGTTTTTGTAGTTTTCCTTGTAGAGGTCTTTTGACTGCTTGGTTAGGCATCTTCCTAAGTATTTTTTGCAGCTATTATACAAGGGATAAAGTTCTTGACTTGATTCTCTGCTTGGTTGCTCTTGGTGCATAGGAAAGCTACTGATTTGTGTAAGTTAATCTTGTATCCGGAAACTTTGCTGAATTCTCTTATTAATTCTAGGAGTTTCTGGAGGAGTCTTTAGAGTTTTCAAGGTAAACAATCATATCGTCATCAAACAGTGACAGTTTGACTTTCTTTTTTCCTATTTGGATGCCCTTTATTTCTTTCTCTTGTCTGATTTCTCTGGCTAGAACTTCCAGTACTATGTTGAAGAGGAGTGGTGAGAGTGGGCATCCTTGTCTTGTTCCAGTTCTCAGAGGAAATGCTTTCAACTTAAATCTAAGACCTGAAACTATAAAAATTCTAGACAATAACATTGGAAAAGTCCTTCTAGACACTGGCTTAGGCAAGGGTTTCATGACCAAGAACCCAAAAGCAAATGCAATAAAAACAAAGATAAATAGTTGGGACTTAATTAAACTAAAGAGATTTAGTTTAATTAAGCAAAAGGACCAGTCAGCAGAGTAAACAGACAACCCACAGAGTTGGAGAAAATCTTCATAATCTGGACATGTGACAAAGGACTAATATCCAGAATCTACAACAAACTCAAAACAAATCAGTAAGAAAAAAATCCAATCAAAAAGTAGGTTAAGGACGTGAATAGACAATTCTCAAAAGAAGATATACAAATGGCCAACAAACATATGAAAAAAATGCCCATCAATGATAAACTGGATATGTGGCACATGTTCACCACGGAATACTATGCAGCCATAAAAAAAGGATTAGTTCATGCCCTTTGCAGGGACATCGATGAAAATGGAAACCATCATTCTCAGCAAACTGACACAAGAACAGAAAACTAAATATCACATGTTCTGACTCATAAGTGGGTGTTGAACAATGAGAACACATGGACACAGGGAGGGGAACATCACACACTAGGGCCTGGGGGTTGGGGGTCCAGGAGAGGAATAGCAGGGGGTGAGGGGATTGAGGAGGGATAGCATTAGGCGAAATACCTAATGTAGATGATAGGGTGATAGATGCAGCAAACCACCACCATGGTACATGTATACCTGTGTAACAAAACTGCATGATCTGCACATGTACCCCAGAACTTAAAGTATAATAAATAATTTTTTTTAAAACTGTGCTCAAACATGGCAAAAGTTGACTGTAACCAATCCAGCTTTTTCTGTACCCTGCTCCTATTTTCTGTACATCACTCTCCTTTTTCTGTCCATTAATTTTATTTGACCGCCCAGAAGGGCTCTGAACTTATTCTCATTCTGGGGTCTACCCAATATTTAAGTTATTCTTTGCTTAATTAAACTCTGTTAAATTCAACTAATGTAAAGGTTTTTTTTCAATACTAGAAACCATTGGCCATTTTAACCCATGTCATTCTTTCCTTCACTAAGTGTTGCTATACACTTGGACATGGTCACCTTAGCTCCTTCCTTGCTTGATGACCCAAACAAAACTAATTTTTTCATATTTTGGTCATAGTAATCAATGGATAAAGTCACAAGGAAGTTATAAAGCTTAGGAAGTATATTTCATTTGTTAGGAGAAATATCTGTGAGGTCATCCTGAGATTGCCAGTTAAAATCTCTGTGCCTCTTTTTCTTCATCTGTTTAATGGGAATAAGTGATAAAATTACCAAGTTCATGGAGTTTTATTCATGTGACTTAGAAAAGTGCCTGGTGCATATAAATATGAAGAAAATATGTAGACTATAAATATAGTTTTCACAATGTTTGGCACATTGTCAGTGGTTACTAAATGGGAGCAACTTATGTCACTATAATTTATCTCTTTCTTAATTGACAAATCTTGAAATGTCTTCTCTCATGAAGAAAGTAACAGAAATTTAAAAATTATTTTATTTGACCATTTTTTATTATTCCTCATGATACAATAATTCTCTATAATGATTTGTATGTATGGAAATAATAATCTTTGCTTTTTATTAAAAATAGCATTCAGGGTGGATTATTTTTATCTGAAATGTAATTTCCCATGTGCTTACTCTGGTAAATACTTAATTTTCTTTTAAACCTGTATGACACTCTAAAACACAGTGACTAAATCCTTCCCCTGGGGTCTAATTAATTATATACTCTATCTATATATAAATGTCAAATGTAATTTATTTACTGTAAAATTAAATGATCTATACAATTGTGAAGATGACCTTCTTACTTGTATTTACCCCAGTGTACACTTGGGCATCTTGCAGAGTATATATATTATTTATAATTTAATAATTCAATATAATTTATTATCATGTTAATAAAGTAATAAAATGAAACCACAAATCTATGAATACACTTGCTACCAAATCAAAATATAATGGAATTAATCAATGATTAAATGAATCTTTACCACCTTTTAGTCTATCACCCTAAACATTTCCACTGATGTGACACAGGTAATGTTCCCAGAAAATAATTTAGTTAAAATACATATGGATATAATTAATAATTAATTATAATACTTAATTATCATAAAAATATAATTAATATAAAATATATTATAATTAATGTAATACTACTTAATTATATGATATTATAGTTAAGCAACCATTAACACATGCTTCAGTGTTTAAATTAGTTTGAAATAAGGTGCTATTAAAGTTGCTTAACACTTTTAGGCAAAATGATTGAGAAATTAGTGAAATTTGGGATTAATTAAAATGCTTAGCCATTACCAATAGAATAGAATAAAATTAGAGTGAAGTAACAAAGCTCTGTATTCATTTCATGCACTATATGACTTTATGATAAATAATGTGTATGTGTTTTTACATGTGTATGTAAGAGATAGTGATGTTAAGTTTATTATATAGTGAATGGGGGTCAAATAAGTGTGAAATTATAGACTATCAAGATTTGCATGATTTTACATGTTATATTTTGAATAAAGTTGGAACTCTTCATAAGGGCAAACAAATTATCTTAGTAGATAATTCCTATGCAAAACAGGAAAGGGACTGGTCAAAAGAAGAAAAGTATTTTCTATTTTGTATAAAGACGGCTATATATCCTAAATTCTTATGGGTTTTAATAGTAAATAATCAAGGATGAAATATTTGACAATGAAATTGTAATGATAAGAAGAATGTGTCAGCTGTCTCTGTGTATTTTAATAAATTTTAGAGCTTTTATCACTGTGAATTTAGGAATATGATTCTACACAATTCCATCATGAGCAGATGACCCTGTTTTGAACAATACAAAGAGAAATGTACATCCTACCGTTTCACCAAAATGTTTGATTGTAATAAAAACAACCCTGGACTTTCAGTCAATGAACTCAGTTAAACATATTGATTCCCCAAATTTTGGGGGGCAATTATTACTAAAGTTAAGACCATTTCCTATAACAATTGTTTAGCTCAATTATTTTTCTTCATCTTCTTGGGTGCATCTGAATTTTTTCTTCTAGCTGCCATGTCTTATGATCGTTATGTGGCCATCTGCAATCCTCTCCATTACACCACCATCATGAACCAGAAAATTTGCACCCTGACTGTCTTTAGTTCAAGGCTGGGAGGATTTCTGGCCATTTTCCCACCACTCATGCTTATCCTCAAATTAGATTTGTGTGCTTCCAATGTCATTGATCACTTCTCTTGTGACTATTTCCCCATTTTAAAAAATGTATTTTTTCATATATATTTTATTGCATTTTAGGTTTTGGGGTACATGTGAAGAACATGCAAAATTGTTGCATAGACACATACACGGCAATGTGGTTTACTGCCTTCCTCCCCATCACCTATATCTGGCATTTCTCCCCATGTTATCCCTCCCCAACTCCCCATCCCCTGCTGTCCCTCCCCTAGTTCCCCACCACAGATGCCAGTGTGTGATGCTCCCCTCCCAGTGTCCATGTGTTCTCATTGTTCAACACTTACCTATGAGTGAGAACATGCAGTGTTTGATTTTCTGTTCTTGTATCGATTTGCTGAGAATGATGGTCCCCATTTTACAACTCTCATGCTCAGGCACATGGCTTTTAGAGATGACTGGTTTTTACTTTTTTTTATTGTATTTTAGGTTTTGGGGTACATGTGAAGAACATACAAGATTGTTGCACAGGTACACACATGGCCGTGTGATTTGCTGCCTTCCTCCCCATCACCTATATCTGGCATTTCTCCCCATGCTATCTCCCCCAACTCCCCACCCACCACTGTCCCTCCCCTATTTCCCCGCCTCCCCTGACAGACCCCAGTGTGTGATGCTCCCCAACCTGTGTCATGACTGGTTTTTACTTTGCCTTTGTTACTCGCTGTTCACCTTGGCATTAGTAATTCTGTCCTATGTATGCATCATTTGTGCCATTGTTAGAATCCCGTCTGCCAGTCAGAGAAAAAAGGCTTTCTTCACTTGCTCCTCTCATATGATTGTCATCTCCATCTCTTAAGGGAGCTGCATATTCATGTATGTCAAGCCTTCAGCAAAAGAAAGAGCATCATTGACCAAAGGAGTAGCTATTCGCAACACTTCAATCGCCCCCATGCTGAACCCTTTTACTTACACTCTGAGAAACCAGCAAGTGGAAAAAGCTTTTAAAGATTTGGTCCACAAAGTAGCGTTCTACAGAAACAAATGAAGGTATTTACTAACATGAATGAATGTCATCATAAAGATGCAATAAAGGAAAAATAAAATATTAACTTGTCCACTATCCTCCTATACCCATCTCACAACTACCTGCAATGCTGAGTTCATTTGCTTCAGTTTTCTTTTTAACTTGAAAGTGACTATGTTGTGTCTTCCTTTAAAACTATAGATTTCTCGTAACCATTGATTTCCAATTTTGGTTAAAAAACCAGTGGCTATAGAACATAAATTACCTTGTTGATTATTCTGAATAATAAAAATGTTCATACCTTAATGAGTCAAAGAAGTAAACACTGTTTTATTCAACTTACTTTTAAAATTTCTCTTCTTGGTTACTAATATAAGTTTCTTTTCAAATGTTCTATATATGATATATGAAATGATATGTGAAATAAATTAAATATCTGCCAGAAACTTTTTTTGCATGCAGTATCTGTCCAATTCTTTCCACTCATCTGATGGACTTAAGTACATATTTTCCTACTCACAAATAATTTGAGGTTCATAATATTTTCTATTTTCTAGTCATGCTGAAGGTACGCACTATGTCTAGTTTATATGTTCTCCTTATGCATCATGTTTTTGTTTTTGAAAATGCATAAAAAGATAAATATTTAGGCAGCCATCATTGCTCTTAGGCACCCTGAGAGTGTGATAGAAATTTCCTAAATAGTAATAGCTCCTCTATAGAGAGTACTTATTCTGTTCCATATGCTGGGGTAGGTATGTTCTATCCCATATCTTATTCAATCTTTGTAGGTACCTGGCAAAATAGACATGGTTATCTGCTTTGTACAAATGTGTAAATTGATGCTCAGAAAAGTTGTGCAGTTTGCCTAAGGTAACAGTTACAGTAGATAACATGGTAGCCTATTTTAAAAACCAAACCAAAAAAAACAGTCTTTGCTCTATATTTACACATAGTGGAAACTCTGCAAGGGTCTGAAAATTTTGCATAGCTTTTACTAAGAATCTGCACAATTTTATTGCCTTTTTCAGTAACATTATCTCATTTGGGCATGATTACACTATTATAGTCTAGAAGGACACTAACTTCTAAAAACATATTTGGTATATGAATTTTAACATTAATCAATCAATGCAAGAAACTCTTCAACTGACATTGCTGGTGAGCAATACAGTGAGCAGAGGAAAAACAGTGTAAAGTGGGAGCAGTATTACAGTAGTAAAAGTTATTAGAAGGCAGATTAAAAATAATGCAGGTAATGAACGTATTTAGGACAATGTAGTAGTTTCCCAGTTTTAAAAATGGCATGAGCATTGAGTAGAGATCTGCATTAGGAATTAAGGTATTTGATTGCTATCTCTATACGACAAATAATGTCAAGGGGAAAAAATCTTCAAACTTAGTATTATTTGTTTGTTGTTATTTTCTTTTCCGTCTCATTGGACACTGTCCCCCCAAGCTTCTTTTTCCAATTTAAATACTAATGTGTATTATGTTTCATATTCCTTAGTGTTTTGTGTGTATTTCTCTTCCAATAATTTTGATTCATGGAATTGGTCCCCTTGAGCCAGTGGTAGAGAGACTAGATAAAGCATTAAGTACCTTGTGCCATCTAATATCTATTTAGAAACCATGCCAGACAGTTCCAAAACACTTTCAGATACTTTTTCTATTTTATGTTTTTGCTCCTTTCTCACTCTCTACTATCAAATAAACATATCCCCTCTGGATAAAATGGGAAAATTAAGAGTTCAGTAAGAAAGTTAATGTTTTCAGAAATCCTGGTTTTACAGGATAGCAATGGCATTTGCTAGTATTTTTACTAATCCAGCCATTCTGAATGTTTCTGAATGTTAGTGAAACTATATGAAAATCAGAGGTAAGTGAAACTTATGGAAGTCTCTCAAATCGTAGCATTGAATCATTACTTAACAGCTCAACTGTTAAAGTAACTAGGTGTTACACTTTGAAGCTTGACATATTAAAATGTATAAAAAGGATTAGCATGTCCTATTATATCAGTTTATTAGTTCTCTAATAATCAAAAGCAGAAAATTACTATCTCTGTCTCTTTGTTTTTAATCAAATATAGCTATGTAGTACTGTGCTTAAGAGAACAGATTTCAAGCCTAAATATAAATAGTCTGAGATTATACTTAATGTTTGCTAGCCACATGTATTAACTTACATAATTTCTTTGAGCCTTAGCTCTTCATTTGGGAATAAGGATAAAAACTTACCAAGTATGTTATAAAGTCTAAACGAAAAAAAGAAAAGTAGTCCCTAGTTTAGAATAGACAGCGACTGTAATAAATGACAACTACTATGAATATTTTCCCAAATTAATTTCTAGTAAAAGAAAAATAAATAATATAGCTATTCCTAGAGACTACTAAATGATGCATGATTTATGGAACACTTATTTATAGTATTTCAATTAATTCTCAAAAACACCCTTGAAATTTCAACTCTATTTTAAACAGAGAAAACTGAAGTTTAAAGAAATTAACTAACTAATCCAAAGCCACAAATCCATTAAATGTCTCATTTGTATCTGTCTAATGTAAAGCCCATATATTTTCTGTGATAATAAATTGGCTTTATATGTCATAAATAAGAAATTAATAGTGTGTTAATACCACAATTTTCTGTTAATTTATTTCCTTTTCCTATCTTGTTTAAATTATAAATGGGCTAGTTAATGAACTGAAGGCATGAGCTTATGAGTGTTTATTTTCCAGAAACCTTTGCAGAAATCAGTGTTCCTATTTATGAATTATTATTAAGTGTGATTTGGTGACATCTCTTTTCCTTTTATTTGTTTCTATGCACACTTCTATGAAGATTGAGAATTAAAGCTGTCCATCATTATTGAAATGAAGAAATATAAATTATTTCTATTTCTCCAGGGAAATCGTTGTCTATAATTATTATAACAACAGTAAAAAACAAATATAATAAAATAATTATTTCAATCACTCAATGAATTTTCCTGAAGAGCTTCTGTTTTATTCAGGCCTACAGAAGTTCTCAAAGTAACCCTGTGTCATGTGGCCCACAGGCTGGAATGACTGAGTAGTACCAAAGTGTATTTTAGTATAATTATAAAACTGAGCTGTATATTGCCCACGACATTGAACTGAACAATTTTTTCATTAGTGTATTAACCTAAACTCTAAAAAAATCTTAAAATTGATAACGTTAAAAAAAAACCAGGATGATACGATTAACATAGTTTTTGATGATATGCTCTGCGAAATTTTTTCAGTTATCTCTATTAAGGTGAAGAAGAAAGAACTGAGTAAACATAGAAAAATTTTAAAACTAGATTTTCAAAGTATTTGCATTACTAAGGGAGGTCTCAACTCAGTGCAACAATACCTTATTAAAAAGTACACAGACACACAGATACACACACACACACACACACACACACACACACACACACACAGAGAGACAGAAATAAAATGGAACCAGTTTCTTATCTCAGTCTCTTAAAGGCATATTCCTAGATTCTTCAAATTGATTTACTCTCTAATAGTCCCTTTCTTACCATGTACATCAAATAACTACCAATATTTAACCTGGTTTATTTAAAGGGTCATCATTAATATTTACTTGATGGCAGGGCAAGATATGTGGTTATTTTAGAAAGCTCTGAAGATGCTTTGTAGCCATTTTATTTAATAAATATTAAACATCACTGTCAATTTTTATTTTAAATGGCTCAAAGAATCTGTTGCAGGAATCTTTAGAAGACAAATAAGTAATTTTGTTGAAATGGTGGAAGGAAATAAAAACTTAACAACCTAAGCCATATTCTCCCAGGAGAAAATATGGATTTGTATTCAGATATAAAAGTCCAAGATGAGTTAAATGCTTGGAGCTATTCCTCATTATCTGTATAGCATGTCCTGATATCTTTAGACTCTCTAGGAATCACTTGCAACTGGTTAAACATTGAGGTTCAGTCCTCTCAAAGGACTGTGGATGCTGATAAATTTTATCATGCTTATTTTATGTTGGCAAATGAACACAATTCATAAAACTTTCATAACATTTCTATATAAAAGCATAATATACCATACCCAGTTCTTGTTATTGGATCACATACTACTAGAGTTTTTTTAAGCCTGTTTCCATTGTCTTTGAAGACCAGCTCTAGAAGTGTCTATTTTTTTGTGAAGTCCCTCATGAACCCTTTAAATAACAAATTTTACCTTCCCTCACAGCTTTTCCTACATTTCCTGACAGCTTTCATCTGAAGCAAAAGAATGAGTCATGGTATTGTTATTTACTAAAGAGTTAAAACTTAGCAGAGAATTTAAGAGAAAAAACAGATATACAAAAAAGTTGAAATAAGGTGAATAATATAGTGCATTGATACATCATTAACTATGGACCAGTAATAATATCATATACATTTTTAAAAGCCTGAGTCACTCATGTCAGTAAGTTGCTGAATAAACGTCAATCTTCAGATTAAATCTAAATCTTGTATATTTGATATGAATGTATTTTGTGACTTCAAAGTATTACGAAAAACTCATGCTTTTAATAAAAAATAAACCCTGATGAAATAAGAGTGATGTTGCTGGAGCTGGAGTAAAGTAAATTGAAAGGATTAATAGTAAAAAAATTTAAAGACAGTAATACGGAAATACTGATTCATGAAGTTTTCTTTAAACTTATGTCTCAATGAAGTGTTGTTCCCTTGACATATCTTAGGTTTAAAATTTAGTCAATACAAGAAATTTAATCCAAATATGTAAACACATCTACACGGTAAAATATGTAAGAAAATACATCTTGTAAAACGAAGATAAAAAACAAAGTAACATCCAGGCTAGAATACCAGCACAAAATAGCAAACTGCACTGATGGCAGCATGAGATGCAATAACAAACTTAACATTAATTAATTAATGAACTGCATGAGTGGTTCCTTTAAACCTACCATAACTATACTAAATACTGGATTATGCTGAAATAATGTTGAAGATAAGATACTCTTCTAACTCTCAAGAATGCATAGAGTAATGGAGGAGTTAACAGGAGATTTCAGCCTGTTGTAACTGATGAGTTGGGAAGAATGAGCATAAGATTTTCATAGAATGCAACAATGGATATTAAACCTAGTGTTGTAGAAATAAGGAAAAAGGTAATTTGGGATGTCATTATAATATATTACCCACAATATTAGTGTGCTAGTATGTTTATACATGTAAATATATATATATATATATACACACACACACATACACACACACATAAATACACTTGCACATTTATATGTGGTGTATATGCACATATAATTTACTGCATGCTTCAATCACTTTCAGAAGGGTTATTACTAATGAAGAGCAGAGAAAATAACTGGCTATGAGTAGCAATATTGACAAGCTATGAACATCACAATGATCAAATCCTGGTTGAAGATAAGGGAAGTGGAGCGTGTGTGTATGTGTGTTTGTGTGCACGTGCACATGTGTGCCTGGTGCTGGTTATGTGGTGGAAGAGGCAGATACACCATGGTGGGAGGGGTCAGCACCATGTGGACAAAGAAGAGCAAAGATTTACTTGCCTAGAATGCCTGACAGGTACTATGCAACCCGGTGACTTTTTTCCTATTTTTGTTGTTGTTGTTGTTGTTATTGTTCTTATATGACTCTCTTGGTCCCGAATATAATTATTACTATTTATTTAAGACATAGCCTTTTGGACAGGACACCATCCTATTCCCAAAGATTTTCAGCTCAATGGTTAGGAAATACTTTCTCTGTACAACAAAGCCTCATACAGCTTTCACTTTAGCATTTAGAAAAGTTTTAAGTAAGTTTATATATTAAGTTATATAAAAGTTATTAAGTTAATATATATTAACTTAAGGCTCACAGCAACTCTATGAGATAGACTTGTATATAGTGAAAGAAACTATTTATAGGTGAGGATACTGAGACACAGACGTGTTAAGTGATTTTCAGACATAGTAAATAGATTGGATTCAAAACTAGATAACCTCACTCTTTTCTATAGAAATGTTTATGATAATATCATTTGAACTTTATTTTTAAAAAGAAATAATTAAAACTTACTATTTCAAAGTATGAATAAATAAATCTTCTTGGAGAATACATATCATCTCTTTAACTGATGGCATCCTTCTCAAATTAATAATATTTTATTATTTATTTATTTCAACTAGAAAACAAAATGGCTTCTATAGAAATAAAAGTCATAAAATGACACATAGGTAGGCTGAAGTATCATGAAATATTGCAAGGGATTCACATGCAAAAAATTCTTTCAGCTTACATTATTCTATACTTCTTCCTTTCCTCTATTCCAAATATCTGAAGTTGTTCATGGTAACGGCTTAAGTATTTCTGACTTCCAATAAAGTGGACATGGGAGTTGGAAAATCTGAAAATTCAGAGAAGTTAATTGATGGCATTAAGGTTAAATAAAATATGAAGACAAATCTCTAAAATTTTTAAACATCTTAGTTGGTAAGCAAAAACTTCAACTCAAGACACACACACAGACCGAGTGGTTTTTCAGTATTTCCAAAGAACAAAGAGAAGGTTAAAAGTTGTTTAGAGGGGCTGGCAAGTTTTGATTGGTAAGTGAAGGCATGAGTAAAACTATCCATAGGATCACAGCAGGTGATTTCAGCAGCTATTACATAACACTGATTTCAGGTTACAGCAGGCAACTTCAGCAGTCAGGCTTACACAGAATTACATTCTTAGGGCAATGTTATGTGCCCTGTGTGCTTTTTCGCTCCTGGCATCTTGACCCTGTGTTAGTTGTGTATGACAAAAATGACCGAACCCAATCCATACAATCAACTTTCGCAATGGCTAAGGACAAAGCACTCACTCTAAAAAAGAAAACAAGTCCAGGCTTGGTGGCTCACACCAGTAATTCCAGCACTTTGGGATGGGTGGATCACCTGAGGTCAGGAGTTCCAGACCATCCAGGCCAACATGGCAAAACCCCGTCTCTATTAAAAATATAAAATTTAGCCAGGCATGGTGGCAGACACATGTAATCCCAGCTACTCAGGAGGCTGAGGCAAGAGAATCGCTTGAACCCAGGAGACGGAGGTTGCAGTAAGTCGAGATCGTGCCACTGCACTCCAGCCTGGGTGACAGATTCCACCTCAAAAAATAAAAATAAAACAACTAAAGTATCTTCCCCATATTGAGAATTATCAAGGTAATCAAACTTTTACATAAACAGGAAACTTATAGGGATTGGTGTAAGGACACAAAGGTGGTTCTGATTAGGAAGGAAACTTGTAGGCATGTCTCTGAAAGATAACAGGTATTACGTGAAGTCAGAAAAGTCTGGTTTCAAATTCCTCCTTACCACTTCCAACTGTGAAACCAAACTTTTATTTTAAACCTGCCTAATGTGAAGAGCTTTCTCCTGTAAAAGAGTGGAAATTAAAGGACCACTGTTGTTATCAGGTGGCATTAAACTTCCCCTTGAAGTAGAAATGGCATACCATGTCAGCCAAATTCCAGCTCCGTATTTGGATATTTGTTCATCCACAACTCTTCAAGTTTGTTCTTTGTGCTTTCTCCTATAGGTCTGGCAGGAAAAAAGTAATAAGCAACAGAAGAATGAAAAACCATACAGAAATAACAGAGTTTATTCTTCTGGGGTTGACAGATGACCCAAAGTTTCAGGTTGTGATCTTTGTCTTTCTGTTCATCACCTATACGCTCAGCATCACTGGGAACCTGACCATTATCACCCTCACCCTGCTGGATTCCCACCTGCAGACCCCCATGTATTTCTTCCTCAGAAATTTCTCCATATTAGAAATTTCATTCACGACTGTCAGTATACCCAAGTTTCTAGGTAACATTATTTCAGGAGATAAAACCATTTCCTTTAATAATTGCATAGCTCAGTTATTTTTTTTCATTCTCTTGGGAGTCACAGAGTTTTACCTTCTGGCTGCCATGTCCTATGACCGCTATGTGGCCATCTGTAAACCTCTGCATTACTTGAACATCATGAATCGAAGAGTCTGCACACTGCTTGTTTTTACTTCTTGGCTGGTTTCATTCTTAATCATATTCCCAGCACTCATGTTGCTCTTAAAGCTTGATTACTGTCGGTCTAATATTATTGACCATTTTACCTGTGATTATTTTCCCCTGCTGCAACTTGCTTGTTCAGACACAAAATTCCTAGAGGTGATGGGATTTTCTTGTGCTGTGTTTACTCTAATGTTCACATTGGCATTAATATTTCTGTCCTACATATACATCATCAGAACAATTTTGAGAATTCCTTCTACTAGCCAGAGGACAAAGGCCTTTTCCACATGTTCTTCTCACATGATTGTCATCTCCATCTCCTATGGCAGCTGCATTTTTATGTACATTAAACCCTCAGCAAAAGACAGAGTGCCCTTGAGCAAGGGTGTGGCAATACTAAACACCTCAGTAGCCCCCATGCTAAATCCCTTTATTTACAGCCTGAGAAATCAGCAAGTCAAGCAAGCTTTCATTAACATGGCAAGGAAGACTGTATTTTTCACAAGCACATGAAATGGTATGGCGTGATGAATTAATCAAAAAAAACTGAAAATTATTATTTTTAAAAATCCAGTTACATTTCAAGATGTGTAATTAGTTTTGATTATTTGACTTTGGGCAAATGTTAGTATTTCATAATTACAAATGCATTAATTGTTTTAAAATTCCTGAAAAATGAAACTTAAGTGAATTTAACATAATAAGCTGTGTATTAAGTTGGTGAAGTAACCACCTGAACAGAATTATTCCAAATGGTTTTAAATACATCAATTGGTCTGTACTTCCATGTGGGATTTAATCTAAGGGCACAAAGAGAAGAGCTGAAAAAAAATCTGAAACTGTTCTCAGGAATGACATTGTGGGTGGCAGTGGCATCATTGTTATTCTAGTACTGTTGTAGGTGCAATGTGAGGAAAAGTAAAAAATGAAAATTTATGTGATAGCCAGGGTTCTCAATATGAGAGGAAGAAGACACAAATGGATGAAAGATAGAAGGGATTATGTAAAAATCGTGTAGTCCTAAATTTGAAAAATACTAACATGTTTTCGTGATACAGGACCTAGAAAGAAATTATTTAGGTAGTGGGGGTAAGAGAGTCCTTGGCAAGGTTTCCCTTTTAATAAAAAGCAGCCCCCAAGTCATTTCTTTTCTCACAAAGAGCAGCCTGAAAAATCAAGCTGCAGACATAGAAACTCAGGCTCCATGTCTGAACAGGTGAATGCCAGCCACTGTGCCAATGGGAAAAGGCTACCTGGGGACCAGGCATATTAAACATGGCCGCCCCATCTTCCCTTTTGTTTGTCAACCACATGTACAGTAAAGAAGCAGGCAACCATGGCCAGATACAGAACCCATCTGCATAATAAAAGATTAGGGTGAGGAGGCCAGCTTCTTTGTGTGCTGTGCAAATGACACACGTGATCTGACCAATTTCTCATCCACTATGTAAATCAGACACTGCTTCCTCAAGCTCATCTGTAAAACCCTGTGCATTTTGCCATAAGGCCAGAAGACCCATTCAGGAGCCCCTCTCTCTGCAGGAGAGGGAGATTGTCTCTTTCACCTATTAAACCTCCACTCTTAATCTCATGCCTTATGTGTCCACATCCTTGATTTCTTTGATATGAGGCAACAAACCCCGGGTATTACCCCAGACAAATAATGTTGTTTCATTAGTATGTACTTGTAAAGATTTTTTAAACAACCTGTTGTCCAAAGAATATTGTATGTTAAAAAAATAAGCTTGCTTGTCCTTTCCACTGAAAATACCTAGAAAAGATGATCAACTTCATGGTAGTTATTATAACTAGTGCTCAGATTCTTATCTTGATTTAATATTTTCCAATCAATGCAAAGAGGACTTTTTGGAGAAATGATTGATTTCAGATGTAATACGGGAACGTATAAGTAACATGAGCCTATAAAAATATATTACTTAAGAAGGAAGCAATCTAAAAGTAAAGTCCATCAGAGTCAGAAGCCAACTTGAAGACTTTCTCCCTGGCTAAATAACTCCAAAGAGGTAGGGATGTTAATTTAAATCTTCCTTGAAATACATATGTCAAACACTAACATGACCTAAAGCTAATACAAAATTGTGATTCTGACAGGTGCGGTGGCTCATTCTGGTAATCCCAGCACTTTGGGAGGCCGAGGCGGGTGGATTGTGAGGTCAGGAGATCGAGACCATCCTGGCCAACATGGTGAAACCCCATCTTTACTAAAAAAAAAACTACAAAAATTAGCTGGGTGTGGTGGCGCATGCCTGTAATCTCAGCTACCTGGGAGGCTGAGGCAGGAGAATCATTTGAACCTGGGAGACGGAGATTGAAGTGAACCAAGATTGTGCCACTGCACTCTAGCCTGGTGACAGAGTGAGGTTCCTTCTCGAAAAAAAAAAAAATGTGATTCTATTAGTTTATAATGATATCAACAAAAAGATACTAGAGAATCAATTTGGAATACCGAAGGAAGAACAAAGTAAGCATTTATCTGAGATTTTCTATATAATTGTAACAATGTACAAGGAATGGTAAATGTTAGATTAAGAAGATAATCATTTTGTAGCACATAGTAAACAAATGAATCCAGCCATTGGTCACCAATGAAACCACCACTGCAGGATTATAACTGAGACAGTGAAGGAGATCTGACCTAGCCAATTCCATTTTGCTTTTAACCTCCAGGCTGTCCTTGTTCATTCTGGGCGACTCAACTGACTTTGGGAGGAACTTAGTTTTCCAGAGCAGACCTTCTGCTTGCCTGGGGACTAGACTGCCTTTGTAGGACTTACAAATTAGCCACAAGATTATCAATTATGTTTAGCAGTCATGAAGCTGGAGGCTACAGGATTCGGACCCTCTCTAAACTACTCCCAAGATAGTGCTTGAGATATTTTGCAGACCCTGCACTTGATAGATCAGCTGGCACCACGCAGATCTCTAAAGTGGCTCATCTGATCTTGTGGTCCCCACCCAGAAACTGACTCAGGGCAATAAAACAGCTTCCACTCCTGTGATTTCATCTGGGTCCTGACCAATCAGCACTCCCAGCTCACTAGCTTTTCCCCACCCACTGAGTTATCTTTAAAAACTGATTCCGCACCTTGGGAGGCCAAGGCAGGGGGATCACCTGAGGCCAGGGGTTTGAAACCTGCCTGGCCAAAGTGCTGAGACTCGGTGGCTACTACAAATGCAAAAATTAGCGGGGCCGGGTGGTGCGCGCCTGTAGTACCAGCTACTTCGGAGGCTGAGGCAGGAAAATCGCTTGAACCCAGGAGGCAAGAGTTTGCAGCGAGCTGAGATCCTGCCGCTGCACTCCAGCCTGGGTGACAGAGTGAGACTCTGTCTCAAACAACAACAATAACAACAACAGAAAACTCTGATCCCTGAATCCTCAGGGAGACTAATTTGAGTAATAATAAAACTCCGGTTTCCTGCACTGCCAGCTTTGCGTGAATTACAGAATTTATTCTTTCTCTACTGCAGTTCTCCTGCCTTGATAAATCGGCTCTGTGTAGGCAGCAGGCAGGTGAATCCCTTGGGTGGTTACACTAATAGCTGCTAATTATTTTTTAATTAATTAAGCATATATCTCTGTTGAAAGTATAAAGTTCCTTTTGGATTAGTTTTGAAAGGGAAAAAAAAGCCTAAACCTAAACCTCAATTAAGCCTTTAAATCTAAATAGCAACAACAGGGTATTATAGGACAAGGATGCCATCAAGGGAGGCATTATTGCATGTTTCCCTCCATGAATAATGATAAAATTTCCTGCGTATTAATTGAGCTTTTATAATAAAAACATAACATCATTTTTACAATAATGACAAGTGATCAATAAAAATTAAGTGGTTAAGGGTAACACTCCCTATGATGTGGAAACATATCTGCCGAAATGTTGTTTACTAAATGTGACTTTATAACAGTAAAATAATTCACAAATTCGCATCCCAGCTGTGATTGATATAGTTCTGTATTGGCTAGTGTATTATCTTTTAATGCAAAAAAAATTTATGTCAAAAATCACATTGTAGATTTTAAGTATATAGTATTTTTGATTTCTTAATTATATCCCAATAAAGATGGAAAAGATAAAATAAAACATTTAATTATATAGATTTATTATTGTGTTTTTATACATTAAATATACATTTTATAACTGTATTAAAACATATAATGCTTATTTTGTGTTAAGTAGTCTGTATTACATAATATGCATTGTTAGTTTATTTTTATGCCAAAATATTTGGGAAACATAAAGAAGAACATTAAAGAGAAGAATTAGCTATAATTCACTAACCAGAATTTCACATAAATAAGGGCACATTTTGTGATATTTCTTATTAGAACATTGAAGGGATAATAAATGTAAAGGCCAAGATGAACAATAAGATGAACAAATTGACACCAAAATTAAATGTTTCAATTTATAATGAAAATTGAATTAGTTAACCTGATAGCATTTTTTAAAAACTTGTGAGCACAATACTTGCATTATAATAGTTATTTTTTACTTAGCATTAT
The DNA here is from genome assembly GCA_963573645.1 of Pithecia hirsuta. NCBI lineage: Eukaryota > Metazoa > Chordata > Mammalia > Primates > Pitheciidae > Pithecia > Pithecia hirsuta. The sequence continues at coordinate 16,113 of CAUYLZ010089193.1, read as the reverse complement.
GAAATAACCTTTTCCTTCTTTATGCCCTAACACTTAACGAAGCCTAAAGATAAAAAACAAAACCTATGTAACAAAACTGCACATTCTGTACATGTACCCCAGAACTTAAAGTATAATTTTTTTAAAAATGGGATATGTAGAGAACTTTCTATCTTAAAAAGATGATTAAATACCAATTAGATTGAGCTCTAGTTTTGTAAGAAAGTAGATGTCATAGCTATTTTTATTCATGAAATATTAAGTATGCATAAAATATTAATTACAATAATGGAAGTAAATATTTCACAGAAGACAATATTTGAGGTCCCCTGTGGGCTAAAAGATGAACCTAATCACTCTCAAGGGAGATCAACTATAGATAAGAGGAGGCTACTGAGAAATCCAAAGGCAGCTTCTAGAAATCTCTCATGGTCTATAATACAGCAGAGATGTGGCCTGGACTTTGCTTTGTTCCCAGGAGATCAAATCTTTCAAGGTCAAAACAAATAAACTTGAAATATTTTGGATATAAGTATAGCCAGAGGAAAGCCAGATACCACAATCTAACTCATAATACTCAATGTGTCATATATTTACCTGTTTTCTCTTTAGATGTTATTTTTTGAACTTCTAGCTTAACATTATTGAAGAGGAATATAACGTATTTCCACAACTTCCAAAGGTTTCCGGCATTCCACTTTTATTTTTCGAAATATTTCCCTTAAACCATCATAAAATAGAAAAACAAATAAAATAGAATTTGATGAGTGTGAATTTTGGTAGTGTCCAGAGGAGAAGCAATAATTTTATATTCTAACCTTTATAGCAGAAATTTGATTATCTAAAATATGGAAGAGACAATTTTCAGGATTTTAGCAGAACCCATCTGTAGAATAGAATATCCAGCAGTGTTTGAACAGCTGGAAATTGACTGGGTTAGAATGAGAGAGGGTTTCCTATACAATTCTGGATATCCTTATGAATGAATGATTGCGTAAGGAAGAACGGTATTATGTGGGACAAAATTTACTAGGAGATAAAACTTTTTTCATAAAGCATAATAGCTCAGGAAGATCTTTCAAACAGAAGATGCACTAAGCTATAATCCAAGTGAGAGAGCTGCTGAGATCTAAGGCAAGTAGTTACTTTTCCAATTTATGCTTCAGAACAAAATGAAAAATAGATAAATACCATGTTTCCTTAAGCTCAAAATTAAAAATGTCTGTATTATATATGATATATATATATACACAGATATATACGCACACATTTTTTATGAGTCATAGAAAACATCAAATATTAAAGATTTTGATGGAATTATGAGACAAACCAATAAGTGAACATGTTCCCTATTTGTTAAGTAAAATAGTTACATTATCTACTCTATCTTATAGTAAATATACATCATATATATAGGATGTTCTTACATTATCTTGACAATGAGACCAAAATATTAATATTAAAAATAAAATTAATAACTAAATAAAATAACATTATTAAAATAAAAAAATTATTTGCTAAAAATCTTTGTTCCTTATAAAAAGAAAACTGGGTTATTAACAATCTTCTAATTTTCACTTTTATCTTTTGATGCAATTAAGACAGCCCATTTTGTTTTTAGGTGGTAATATCCTTTAATGTACAGATGATGGAAAAAAGAAAAATGTATGTTTCATGTGATTGTTTCAACAAAAACGATAATGTTATTTTGCATTAATGGGACACGAAGCAGGAATTATACTTTTGATTAATTGTTTCTCAATTATGTGGCTTATTGTATAAAGATATCCTAACTTCTGCTAGATTTAAAGTAAGAGAACTAGTAAATAGGCTGGATTTAGAAAAAAAATACTAAAACATAGTTCAAACAAGGCAGTCAAAATAAGACAGTCATTGTAGAAGATTTTTAGAACTGTATTAATGATGATTATATGGGTCGGGATGATTATATAGATCAGAATGAATTATATCTTTTATCTATTTTTCTTAATTACCTTTCCACCAAAATATCTTTAAAAGAAGATAAAAGGAGAGGGGAAGAGGGAGAGAGAGAAAGGAAAAGGCATGAACCACACAGTGGTCACAGAGTTCGTCCTCCTGGGCCTTTCTGATGATCCTGACCTTCAGACTGTGATTTTTCTCTTTTTATTTATCACGTATATATTAAGTGTTAGTGGAAACATGATTGTCATCACCCTAACCTTTGTGGACTCCCATCTGCAGACACCTATGTATTTCTTCCTCCGGAATTTCTCTTTCTTAGAAATCTCATTTACAACTGTATGCATCCCCAGATTTCTGGGGGCAATTGTCACCAGGAATAAGACTATTTCCTATAACAACTGTGCAGCCCAACTCTTTATCTTCATGGGGGTGACTGAATTTTACATTCTCACTGCCATGTCCTATGACCGCTATGTTGCCATCTGCAAGCCCCTTCATTACACAACCATCATGAATGGGAAACTCTGCACCCTACTCGTGCTGTGTGCCTGGGTAAGTGGGTTTCTGACCATTTTCCCACCCCTTATGCTTCTCCTCCAGCTGGATTACTGTGCTTCCAATGTCATTGATCACTTTGCATGTAACTATTTTCCCCTCTTACAACTGTCTTGTTCAGATACATGGCTCCTGGAAGTAATTGGTTTTTACTTTGCTTTGGTTACTTTGCTGTTCACTTTGGCATTAGTGATTTTATCTTACGTATACATTATTAGGACCATTTTGAGAATTCCGTCTGCCAGTCAAAGAAGGAAGGCTTTCTCCACTTGTTCCTCTCACATGATTGTCGTTGGCATTTCTTATGGAAGCTGTATATTCATGTATGCTAATCCATCTGCAAAAGAAAAGGCATCATTGACAAAAGGAGTAGCTATTCTCAATACATCTGTTGCCCCCATGCTGAACCCCTTCATTTACACTCTGAGAAACCAGCAAGTAAAACAAGCCTTCAAAAATGTGGTCCATAAAGTTATGTTTTATGCAAATAAATGAATTTTTTGGTCAAAAGTAACACTATTAAAAAGCAATTAAGTAAAATTTTGAAATTTCTGAATATCTCTGTAAGTATCCTTGGTCTCCTAGATTCTTTATATGCTGCGTTATAGTTAATTTTATATTTTACCAGTCCATTTCTTCCACTTCTATACAAGTTTCTCTACTGCATTGTTTATTGGCTTACTTAAAAATAAAGTAAAATTTATTTTCTTTACAAAATTGTCTGGAAATTATATATATTTATTTAAAACTGAATTTGTGTGTAATTTTATAGTAATTTTACTATAGTAAAGTAATTTTAATTCTTTATGTCAGTTCCTAAAAGGCATATATGTCATCATGTTATACTTCAAATGTAGTTTCAAACTTTAATTTCTTGCGTATTTTCAAGATAAATATCAATAATGACATAACACTTTTAGACTCTACATGCTTTCTGTCACTGTTCATTAAATTCAGTCCCTAGAGGTATTATGCTCTATTGCATTGTACTTTAAACGTAGAGCTTTACTTCATGAAATTTAGTGCATTCCACTTTTATTTTCTTTGTAAATTAAATTCCTTATTTAAAATACAAGAATAAATTTAAGAAGAACTAAAATCCTTTTATTTATATAATTGTCTATTCAATGATTAATCATTTGGCTTGAGGTATAAGTCACTGATTAATGGCTGGACTACAGGGGAATTACATCTTCAAATTTAATTTTACTTTCATATTCTCCCAAATAATGTTGATAAGGAAACTTTAGGTAGCATACTTTATTTGTAAATTTGTATACTGCTGTAACTTCGAAAGTAAAATGTAAAAAGAAAAAGATTTCAAATATTTGTAAAATAATGAAAACTTCAATTTGACAGATTTTAATATATTTCAAATAATGTTTAGTCTTTTACTGCTCAATGATTTGCTGGTAAGATCTGGAAACCAAAACCTTCCAATATGAGCAATTAACATGGAGGCATCTCTGAGGAACTTAATCTTTAGGAATCTGTGCTACTTTAAAAGTTAACCTGTGCCTGTGTTTTAAATAATTTTAAATTCCTTTCACATGTGCCTTTTTTTGTTTACTCCTTCATTTATTTATAAATGTGTCTACTAAAGAAATGATTCAATGATTGAAAAGATTTGTTCTTGCTTTCACACAGATGTAGTAAGAGAAAAAAACATAAGCAAATGGATGATCACATTGCAATTTTATTTGTTATGTCTCTATGAAGAATATGTTGTATAGACATGTACATATGTTGAAATCTAAATGATAATAGACTTACAATATTAATGATATTAATAATTTAAAAAGACATACTAATAAGTAAGTTAGAATAATTGTTATTTTTATTTCTTACATCAAGATAGCCATGATGAAAATAACAGGTAAAGAAAAAATACAATATCAAAAAGCCTCAGATAAATAGATATACCACACAGATCTAACAGTTATTACTTACAATGTCAGACATATTACAAAATGCATAAACTTAATTATTTGTTTGCACCCTTATGACATATATAGTCCTATTTTTTTCAGTTACTAAATGACTTGATCAATGTTATCACATCAATGATATGAATAGATTTTATTCTTTTAAACTCTCCTGGCTTATCCAAACAAAAGCTGTGATTCTGATCAACTTCATTACATTACAATATTTTTATAAGTGTAACATTTGGTCTGTGCAACTCTAGCAAAAGGAAAAAAATAATGTTTATATATGTGTATTTTGGTTCCATCAAAATATTAATTTTAATATTGTGGATTCATGTCTATAATTACCCAATGAATTATAACCAATGAGAAACATGTTTCTCTTTGGTTAAATGAGTTGAGGACCATTTGTTGAATTTTTGAGTTATGAGGCTTGACCTTCAATTTGCCATCAGTAAGAACTTAAGAAAATTAAACATGCTAGCTTTTTGAAGCTAATATTTCAGTTTTGATATTATTTTCTAATTGTGAGATAAATTACATAATACATGGAAACGATTTTATTTTTACTAAGAACTGTTATTCAAATGCAACATTAGTATCTGAAGAGCCTATGATAGGAACCTCTTAGATTTTGTTGCAAGTTCATGGCTTTGTTTGGCTGTCAGGAAGGTGGAACTGCCTCTCTAGCAGGTAGAGACAGCACTCCTTGCAAGCAGTCATCAATCAAGTTGCCAATCAAATTTTTGGATAAAATAAATATTAACAGTAAAGAGATTAGTGCCAATTAAATTCATATTGAAACAATGTGCCTTCTTTCCCATCTATTTGGGTATATAGCAAGGTAATTTGCCACTCAACAAGGAATTGAGACTAGATGGATTCACAGTGAAAATGATGCCCTCACTCTCATGGTGTGGGTGTTTTACTTTAACATGCCGAGTTACTCCTGTAATAAGAACTTTGGCTATCAGGAAAAACTCTGTCTCCTTGAGAAAGTTATTTTCTGTGTCTCGTTTTCGTCATAAACTTATGAATGTTTCATGGCCTAATACGTATAGGAAGCTTCCCCCTTATATGCAAGGCAGGGTGGTTTTTCCGTTGCTATCGGTTTTTGGGGGGTTGTTTGTTTGTTTGTTTTTTGTCAGGGTCTGGCTCGGTCCCCCAGGCTGGAGTGCAGTAGCGTGATCTCGGCTCACTGCAACCCACGCCTCCCGGACTGAAGCGATCCTCCCACGTCAGCCTCCAGAGTAGCTGGGAATACAATTTTGCCCGAGTCACCACACCCGGCTAATTTTTTAATTTTTTGATAGAGACCGGGTTTTGCCATATTGCCCAGTCTGGTTTTGAACTCCTGGCTCAAGGGATCCACCTGCCTCGGCCTCCCAAAGTGCTGCGATTCCAGGCGTGAGCCACCGCGCAGAGTCTCAACTTTTAGTCTTTTCTGAAACGAGACTAAAGAGAATCTGAATTTTAAATTCTTGCTAATTTTGTGGATTTTATGCTATCTTTAATTACTGAAATAAATCCAGTATACCAATCAAATAAAAAGAAACCTTCTTGAAAGTAGATCATTTTCAAAAATTAGCACCGTTACTGTTATGGGCAAATAACTTCAAATGATTCTTGAAAAAGATTGAAGTGTTCAGTGGCTACTTAATAAAAAGATTCTCATAATTTTCAACAGGAATTCACTGAGTAATGAACTCTATCTCATTCTGGTTTATATTGCTGTATAATCAGTGCTTTTGAATAATTGATATTTAATAGTTTAGCCACTTTTATGAAAACATTTCTTTTATGTGGGGAAGGAAAATGTAATGGTTACATATAAAAGAAAATCATCCAGTATTTTAAGCAGAAAAAAAAAAAAAAAAACTCAGCCAAAAAAAAAAAAAAAGTCTATTCTTCCCAGAAATACTGATTTAGGAAATTCAGGAACCCTCTCCCAAAACTTATTCACATTTAGACTTTTTAAAATTTGGGAGTATATGAATATTCTTTATCCTCTTGACCTACTTCCTTTCTACAGCTTTGGATATTGTCCCACAAGTTTCCTGTTCCAATTTTGGTACAAAAGTTGATAACGTTTTTGTAACCCTCAGTATCTTTTTCTCTCAGCCCTTGCTGGCATGTTTGTTTTCCATGTGAGCCTTAGGTATATATTGTAGATAAAATAGCATGTGGCTTATGTTGGTTACAATCCATATAGAAACCAAGCCTAGAAAGGTCCAAAGCGACTCTTGCTTCTCTTCACTGTTTTTGCTCCCCAAGGTTACAATGGAAAATATATGAAATAATATTAGCTACAAACATTCATTATATCCAAAAGCACTGGCAAAGTTTGATTTTTAGAAATGCTGAATTTTTTGACCTAAAACTAAAATAACTGCCAATGTTCAAAAATAATTTCAACTAGCTGATGTAATGCATTTGTATGACAGAGGTAAAACTGGAAAGTTGTAGGCAATGAAAATATTTCTTATCTAAGCATTGATTTATTAATTCTTAGCTCAGCTTTTCATAGATTGAGTAGAATAATTTGGGGTTGCTATTTCCTTCTGTGTATATAAAGGATTTTGAACAATGAGCATATTTCCATTTAATGTTTCCCATGATAGTTTATTTCTTAATTACTTAAAAAAATTGTCTCTGAGTTTGGTCTTCCTTATTGAATATGTGATTTTTTTCAAATATTGCTACACATTTAATCTTCTAATAAGCCATAAGTGGCAAATTTGAATATAAAATAAACATATTGAATTTACTTGTAATCAATTTAGTTAGCATTTTATTAAAATCATTTTTTCCAAAGGACATCTGATACTAACAGATCTCTAAGAAAAAAAGTTAAACTTCAAAATATGTATCCAAACTAATTCTTCTATTTAATTAATGTTGAGAGATTGCTCATATATTAATTTCCTATGTTGCTTTCACAAATTACCACAAACTTGGTTTAAAACAGCAGAGATGCAGTCTCTCACAGTTCCAGAGCCCTTAAATTCAAAATAAAAATGGGAGCAGGGCCCTGTCTCCCCTCTAACAGCTCTAGCAGAGAATTCTTCTCTCATTGATGGGCAATTAGGTTGATTCCAAGTCTTTGCTATTGTATATGGTGGTGCAGAGAACATATGCATGCATATGTCTTTACAGTAGAATGATTTATATTCCTTTGGGTATATATCCAGTAATGGGATTGATGGGTTGAATGGTATTTCTGTTTTTCTGTCTTTGAGGAGTCACCACACTGTCTTCCACAATGGCTGAATTAATTTACACTCCCACCAACATTGTATAAGCATTCTTTTTTTTCCACAAGCTTGCCAGTATCTGTTACTTTTTTTTTTACTTTTAATAATAGCTATTCTGACTGGTGTGAGATGGTATTTCATTGTGGATTTGATTTGCATTTCTCTAATGATCAGTGATGTTGATTTTTTTAAATAATGATTGTTGGTTGCATGTGTGTGTTTGTTGGAGAAGTGTCTGGTCATGTCCTTTGCCTACTTTTAAATGGGATGGGTATTTGTACATTTTTTAAGTTCCTTACAGATGCTGAATATTAAACCTTAGTTGCATGCATGGTTTGCAAAAATTTTCTCCCATTCTGTAGGTTGACTACTCACTTTGTTGAAAGTTTCCTTTCTTGTGCAGAAGCTCTTTAGTTTAATTAGATCCTATTTGTCAATTTTTCGCTTTTGTTGCAATTGCTTTTGGCATCTTGGTCATGAAACCTTTGCCCATTCCTGAATGGTATTGCCTATGTTGTCTTTCAGGGTTTTCATAGTTTTAGGTTTTACACTTCAGTTTTTAATCCATCTTGAGTTAATTTTTGCATATGGTGTAAGAAAGGGGTCTAGTTTCAATCTTCTGCATATGGCTAGACAGCTATCCCAGCACCATTTGTTTAACAGGGAATCATTTCCCCATTGCCTGTTTTTGTCAGGTTTGTCAAAGATTAGATAGTTGTAGGTGTGAAGTCTTATTTCTGGATTCTCTATTCTTTTCCATTGGTCTCTGTATCTGTTTTTGTACCAGTACCATGTTGTTTTGGTTATTGCAGCCGTGTGGTATAGTTTGAAGTTGGGTAAAGAGATGCCTCTAGCTTTGTTCTTTTTGCTTAGATTTGTCTTGCTATTTAGGCTCTTTTTTGTTTTATATGAATTTTTGAATAGTATTTTCTAATTCTTTAAGGAATTTCAATGGTAGTTTAATAGGAATAGTATTGAATCTATAAATTGCTTTGAGAAGTATGGCCATTTTTATAATATTGGTTCTTCCAAACCATGAACATGAAATGTTTTTCCATTTGCTTGTCACCTCTGATTTTTTTGATCAATTGTTTGTAGTTCTCCTTGTAGAGATCTTTTACCTCCCTGGTTAGCTGTCTTTAGGCATTTTATTATTTTTATAGCAATTGTGAAAGGGATTGCATTCCAGATTTGGCTCTTGACTGGCTGTTGTTGGTGTACAGGAATGCTAGTGATTTTTGCACATTGGTTTTGTATCCTGAGAACATGCCGATGTTGTTTACCACCTTAATAATATTTTGGGCTGAGATTAGGGGATTTTCTAAATACAGCATTATGTCATCTGCATGCAGGGATACTTTGACTTCCTCTCTTTGTATTTGGGTGTCTATTTCTTTCTCTTGCCTGATTGCCCTGGCCAAGACTTCCTATGTTGAATAGGAGTGTGAGAGAGAGCATCCTCATCTTGTGCCAGTTTTCAGGAGAATGTTTTCACCTTTTGCCCATTCAGCTTAATGTTGGCTGTGGGTTTGTCATAGATGGCAATTATTTTAAGATATGTTCCTTCAATACCTAGCTTATTGAGAGTTTTTAACATGAAGTGTGTTGAATTTTATCAAAAGCCTTTTCTGCATCTATTGATACAATCATGTGGTTTTTCTCTTAGTTCTTTTTATGTGATGAAACACATAATATGTGTATGTTGAACCAACCTTGCATCCCAGTGATAAAGCCTACTTGATCATGGTAGATTAGCTTTTTGATGTGCTGTTGGATTTGGTTTGCCTGTATTTTGCTGATGATTTTTGCATTGATGTATATCAAAAATATTGGCCAAAATTTTCTTTTTTTGTTGTGTCTCTGCCAGGTTTTCGTATCAGGATGATGCTGGCCTCATAGAATGAATTAGGGAGGAGTCCGTCCTCCTCAATTTTTTTTAAAAATATTTTGTTGCGTTTTAGGTTTTGGGGTACATGTGAAGAACATGCAGGATTGTTGCATAGGTACACACATGGCAATGTGGTTTGCTGCCTTCCTCCCATCACCTATATCTGGCATTTCTCCCCATGTTATCCCTCCCCAACTCCCCACCCCCCACCTGACCCTCCCCTAGTTCCCCCCCACAGACCTCAGTGTGTGATGCTCCCCACCCTGTGTCCATGTGTTCTCATTGTTCAACACCCACCTATGTGTGAGAACATGAGGTGTTTGATTTTCTGTTCTTGTGTCAGTTTTCTGAGAACGATGGTTTCCAGATTCATCCATGTCCCTACAAAGGACACAAATTCATCGTTTTTTATGGCTGCATAGTATTCCATGGTGTATATGAGCCACATTTTCCCTGTCCAGTCTATCATCGATGGGCATTTGGGTTGGTTCCAAGTCTTTGCTATTGTAAATAGTGCTGCAATGAACATTCATGTGCGTGTGTCCTTATAATGGAACGATTTATAATCCTTTGGATATATACCCAGTAATGGGATTGCTGGGTCAATGGAATTTCTATTTCTAGGTCCTTGAGGAATTGCCACACTGAAGACATATATGAGGCCAACAAACATATGAAAAAATGCTCATCATCACCGATCAGTAGAGAACTGCAAATCAAAACTACATTGAGATACCATGTCACGCCAGTTAGAATGGCGATCATTAAAAATTCCAGAGACAACAGATGCTGGAGAGGATGTGGAGAAATAGGAACACTTTTCCACGGTTGGTGGGAGTGTAAATTAGTTCAACCTCTTCAATTTTTAAAAATAGTTTTCAGAGGAATGGTACTGGCTCTTCCTTGTACATCTGGTAGAATTCAGCTGTGAATCCCTCTGGTCCTGGGCTTTTTTTCATTGATAGGCTATTTGTTACTTACTCAATTTCAGAGTTTGTTATTAGTCATTTCAGGGATTCAATTTTTTCCTGATACAGTCTTGGGACAGCATATGGGTCCAAAAATTCATCTATTTCTTCCAGATTTTCTAGTTTATGTGCATAGAGGTATTCATAATATTTTCTGATGGTCTGTATTTCTGTGGGACAGTGGTAATATCCTCCTTGTCATTTCTGATTATGTTATTTGAATCCTCTTTCTTTTTTTCTTTATTAGTCTAACTAGTGTTCTATTTTATTAATTTTCTCATAAAAACATCTCCTGGATTTGTTAATCTTTTGAATGGTTTTTCATGTCTCAATCTCCTTCAGGTCAGGTCTGATTTTGGTTATTTCTTGTCTTCTTCTAGCTTTGAAATTTGTTTCCTCTTGGTTCTCTAGTTCTTTTAGTTGTGATTTTAGGTAGTTAATTTGAAATCTTCTAATTTCAAATTAGAAGATGTGGGCATTTAGTGCTACAAATTTTCCCATGAACACTGTCATAGCTGTGTCCCAGAGATTCTGATATGTTGTATCTTTGTTCTTTCATTTCACAGAACTTCTTGATTTCTGCCTTAACTTCATTATTTACCCAAAAGTTATTTAGAAGCAGGTTATTGAATTTCCATGTAATTGTATGGTTTTGAATGAATTTCTTCGTCCTGATTTCTAATTTTATTGCATTGTAGCCTGAGAGATTGTTATGATTTCAGTTCTTTTGCATTTGCTGAGGAGTATTTTATGTCTGTAGTTGATTTTAAAAGTGATTAATTTTAGAGTATTTGCCATATTCTGTTGTTTTTGGGTAGAGAGTACTGTAGATATTTATCAGGTACATTTGATCCAGTGCTGAGTCCAGGTTCTCAATATCTTTGTTAATTTTTTGTCTTTATGATCTGTCTAATATTGTCAGTGTTAAAGCCTCCCCCTGTTTTTGCTTGGGAGTCTAAGTCTCTTTGAAGATCTCTAAAATCTTGTTTTATGAACTGAGTGCTTCTGTGTTGGGAGCATATATATTTAGGACTTCTTGTTTACCATTATATAATGGTACCTCTATTATTACCTTTTGTCTTTTTTTTTAATCTTTGTTAATTTAAAATCTGTTTTTTCAGAAACTGGGATTGCAGCCCCTGCTTCTTTGTTTTCCATTTGCTTGGCAGATTTTTCTCCATCACTTTATTTTGAGTCCATGTGTGTCACTGCAGTATTAATCCTTCTGCCATTTGCCTTAGTTTCATTGTTCATATCACAGAATAGTTCAAGTCATAAAATAAGTCAATAGAATTATTGAATAATCAAAACCCTTCTACCAGATTGTCTAATGTCAATTTGTTTTCTGGCACTACTTCCTCTATATCTTCTTCATCATCTGGCACTGGTTTGGCAGTGTTTATCTCCATTGAGTTATCTGCTGTTTTCTCCTTTAGTATGGTGTCTATTAGCTTTTGAATTCTCCAAGATGCATATGTGGAAATCCTTCACCCACCTCCCTTTTTTTTTTTTTTTTTTTCCATATCCACAGTTCCTTCCATGATTTTCTTGATTGGTTCTGTCTTAAATCCTGTAATCATGCATAACATCTGGACATAGATTTCTCCACCACAAATTTCTTGTTTTGGGCTTGATGGCTTTTGCAGCTCTTTCTGTAGCAATAATGGCATCTTAAATGGTATAATCTTTTCAGACTTGAATGATGTTCTCTCAGAGTCCTCTTCTATATTATTGACAATCCTTTCCATAGAGTACCATGAATAATGAGCCTTAAAAGTCTTTATGACCCCTAATCTAGAGGCTGAATTGGAGACTTGTGTTTGGGGTCAAGTAGATTACTGCAATCCCTTCTGCATTGAGCTTATAGGATGTGGATGACCAAGGGCATTGTCCAAAAAGACAGTCTATTACTGGCAAGGTACCTCCTGACTTCAGAGACAAAGCACTGACAAAACCGATCTAGAAAAAGAGTTCTTGTTCACTCCTTCTTCTTGTACAACCAAGACTGGCAACTGGTGTTTATCTTTTTCCTTCAAGGATCAGGGATTGGAGGTTTTATAAATAAGAGCAGTTCTGATCATCAATCAAACTGGATTTGCACAAAAATTAGAGTTATCCTCCTTGCCTTAAATCCTTGTTCTTATTTCTCTTCCTAATAAATGCCTTTTGTGAAATTTTTTTTCCAGAATAGTGCACTTTTGTCTGCATTAAGAAACTATAAAGGCAGCCAGGTGCGGTGGTTCACTCCTGTAATCCCAGCACTTTGGGAGGCTGAAGAGGGCAGATCACGAAGCCAGGAGATCAAGACCATCCTGGCCAACATGGTGAAACCCCTTCTTTACTGAAAATACAAAAATTAGCTGGGCATGGTGGCGTGCACCTGTAGTCACAGCTACTTGAGAGGCTGAGGCAGGAGAATCACTTGAACCCAGGAGGCGGAGGTTGCCGTGATCCAGGGTCAAGCCACTGCACTCCAACCTGGAGACAGAGCGAGACTCCATCTCAAAAAAGCAAACAAACACACACACACACACACACACAAGAAGAAGAAAAAAACTGCAGGGGCACATGTCTTTTCTCCTCAATGATTTTCTTAAGCGTGCCTGGGAACTCGTCTTTGGCCTCTTGGTCAGCAGAAACTGCTTCTTCTGTTGATTTATTTGTTTATTTATTTATTTTTACAATGGTCCTTACATTGGATTCATTAATTTTGACTAGTGGGCCACCACAGTTCAGACTTCAATCTCTGGCACATATTAAGCAATTCAGGTTTTTCTTGTAATGTCATGATTTTTTTCTACTTTTTGGGAGCACTTCCACCATCCCCAGTGACACTTCTCATGGGTCTCATGGTGTTATTCAAGCTTTACAGTATTGCACTAAACATGTTGAAAAATAATGAGAACTGTAAGATATCACTTTTCTCTGTAATGGGCAATTTACTGGAGAGACAAAATGCTCACACAGAGATGGTTAGAATCAGCTGGTATTTTAAGGAGATACTCCCAGCATTTGAGCTCACAGCAGTAACAAGAGGGGGTAGCTACAAAATTAGTACAGTAGTACGATATTAACTACAGTTAATTTTATACAGTTATGATTTAATACTGAATCTTCGCATTTGTTTACATTTCTCTGAACTGGTAATAATACCATGTATGGTTTGTGTTTGCAAGTTTGATAAATTTTAACTCTTCATAATAGATTTGTACATATTTCATGGTAGCAAATGGTAAAACAGAATAATATCTACATATATTTTATGCATTCATAATATGCCTAATTTTTTCCATGTTTCCAGGCCACATAGATTATCTGCAAGTTTTTTAACTGTTGCAAATTTCAAAAAGTTTTCCCAATATAGTTACTGAAAAGAAGTTCATTTAGAAGTAGACCTGTGTGATATTGGCTGTGGGTTTATCCTAAATAGCTCTTATTATTTTGAGATACATTCCATCAATAACTAGTTTATTGAGAGTTTTTAGCATAAAGTGTTGTTGAATTTTGTCGAAGGCCTTCTCTGCATCTATTAAGATAATCATGTGGTTTTTGTCTTTGGTTCTGTTTATGTGACTGATTACTTTTATAGATTTGCGTATGTTGAACCAGCCTTGCATCCCAGGGATGACACCAACTTGATCGTGATAGATAAGCTTTTTGATGTGCTGTTGGATTCGGTTGGTCAATATTTTATTAAGGATTTTCGCATCAAAAATGTTCATCATGGATATTGGCTTGAAATTTTCTTTTTTTCATTGTGTCTCTGCCAGATTTTCGTATCAGGACAATGTTGGCCTCATAAAATGAGTTAGGGAGGATTCCCTCTTTTTGTATTATTCAGAATAGTTTCAGAAGGAATGGTGCCAGCTCTTATTTGTGCCTCTGGTAGAATTCAGCTGTGAACCCATCTGGTCCTGGACTTTTTTTGGTTGATAAGCTATAAACTGCTGCCTCAATTTCAGACCTTGTTATTGGTCTATTCAGGGATTCGACTGGCACAAGACAAAGATGACCTTTTGCACCACTCCTATTCAACATAATATTGGAAGTTCTGGCCAGAGCAATCAGCAAAGAAAAAGAAATAAAGGGTATTAAATTAGGAAGAGATGAAGTCAAATTATCTCCATTTGCAGATGGCATGATTGTATATTTAGAAGACTCCATTGTCTCAGCCCAAAATCTCCTTAAGCTGATAAGCAACTTTAGCAAAGTCTCAGGATACAAAATCAATGTGCAAAAATCACAAGCATTCCTATATACCAGTAACAGACAAACAGAGAGCCAAATCATTAGTGAACTCTCATTCACAATTGCTACAAAGGGAATAAACTACCTAGAAATACAACTAACAAGGGATGTGAAGGTCCTCTTCAAGGAGAACTACAAACCACTACTAGAGGAAATAAGAAAGGACAATTAGATGGAAAAACATTCCATGCTCATTGTCAGGAAGAATCAACATCATGAAAATGGCCACACTGCCCAAAGTAATTTATAGATTCAATGCTATCCCCAACAAGCTACCATTGACTTTTTTTCACAGAATTGGAAAAAACCACCAAAAAAGCCCAAACTTCATATGGAACCCAAAAAAACCCCACATAGCCAAGACAATCCTAATCAAAAAAACAAAGCTGGAGGCATCACACTACCTGACTTCAAACTATACTACAAGTCTACAGTAATCAAAACAGCATGATAATGGTACCAAAACAGATATATAGACCAGTGGACCAGAACAGAGGCCTCAGAAATAATGCCACACATCTACAACCATCCATTCTTTGACAATACTGACAAAAACAAGCAATGGAGAAAGGATTTTCTTTTAATAAATGGTGTTGGGAAAACTGTCTGGCCATATGCAGAAAGCTGAAACTGGACCCCTTCCTTACACCTTATAGAAAAACTAACTCCAGATGGATTAAAGATTTAAACATAAGACCTAACACCATAAAAACCCTAGAAGAAAACCTAGGCAATACCATTTAGGACATGGGCATGGGCAAGGACTTCATGATTATAACACCAAAAGCAATGGCAACAAAAGCCAAAATAGACAAATGGGATGTAATTAAACTAAAGAGCTTCTGCACAGCAAAAGAAACTATCAATAGAGTGAACTAGCAACCAACAGAATAGCAAAAAATGTTTGCAATCTACCCATCTGACAAAGGGCTAATATCCAGAATCTACAAAGAATTTAAACAAATTTGCAAGAAACAAACAACCCCATCAAAAAGTGGGTGAAAGATATGAACAGACACTTTTCAAAAGAACATTTATGCAGCGAACAAACATATGAAAAAAAGCTCATAGCACTGGTCATTAGAGAAATGCAAATCAAAACCACATTGAGATACCATCTCATGCCAGTTAGAATGGGGAACATTAAAAAATCAGGAGACAAAAGATGCTGGAGAGGATGTGGAGAAATAGGAATGCTTTTAAACTGTTGGTGGGAGTGTAAATTAGTTCAACCATTGTGAAAGACAGTGTGGCAATTCCTCAAGGACCTAGAACTAGAAATACCATTTTATCCAGCAATCTCATTACTGGGTATATACCCAAAGGATTATACATCATTCTATTATAAA
>CAUYLZ010089191.1:0-28002 GCA_963573645.1 Pithecia hirsuta | reverse complement strand
ATCCCGGCCAACATGGTGAAACCCCGTCTCTACTAAAAGTACAAAAAATTAGCCGGGCGTGGTGGTGCGTGCCTGTAGTCCCAGCTACTCGGGAGGCTGAGGCAGGAGAATTACTTGAAACCGGAAAACGGAAGTCGCAGTAAGCTGGGATCGCGCCACTGCACTCCAGCCTGGCGATAGAGCAAGACTCTGCCTCAAAAAAAAAAAAAAAAAAAGAAAAAAAAGAAATATCTGGGCATGGTGGCGCATGCCTGTAGTTTCATCTACTCAGGAGGCTGAGGCTGGAGGATTGCTTGAGCCCAGAAGGTCAAGGCTGCAGTGAGCCATGATTGCTTCAGTACATTCCAGCCTGAGGTGACAGAGTGGGACCCTGTCTCAAAATTAATAAATGAATGCTCTTCTGTCACTATCTTGAAATTCTTAATAAGTTTAGAACAAAGGATCCTGGCTTTTCATTTTGTACCGGATTCCACAAATTATGTAACCAGTCCTGGTCCTTGGTATCCATTTGTATCCTAATTTTACTAGGTTATATGGTCCATGAGTGGTACTAGGGAGGAAAATGGACAGAAAGGGAGCAATGTGCTTTGTTGTAGGCCCCAGGTATCCAGAGTGTCATTGAACCTGACTACCAGGTCAGAATGCCTAGAAATGGATATAGTCCCGGTATTTAGGGCTAGAGTTTGGAATGTTAAGCTCCTGAGGCCTAGGCATAGACATTTCTGGTTTGCTGTTTAGGTAATTCATGTGTATCACATGTAGATTATTTTAAAGGTGCCTCATATGAGCTCTTTTGTAAACTTGGCCACAGAAGCAGGGCAGATGGAATGCTGGATGAGGATCTATTGCTGCCACTAGATAAGAAAAGAGAACCCCTCTAGTAGCTTCCTACCACTCTGGAATGCTACACACAGTACAGGTTGGTAAGTGAATGCTGGCACATGCCTTGGTCTCCTCCTTAGGAGAGGTACTGATGCGTTTTCAAAATTATTTAATTATTATTGTTTATAGTCTTCTCATTAAGCCCTTAGGATAAGGACTAATATGATTTCAGTGCTGTGGGTTTCAGAGAGAAGAAATCGATCTCAGGCTTAGCAACCTGGAGATAAGTGCCAAGCTGATAGGCATGGCAGATTAAAAGCCCATTTTACCTAGACATATTGACACCAATAGAGTCGTTAGTGATTGACCCATCATCAGTAGGATACATATTGTGAAAAGTTCACCATGAGAAATATTATCTTCTTTCTTTTCACAGGATCTCCATGGATTTAGTAATGGGGGGTGCTGGATTTATGGGGGTAGTCTGTGGTTCTAGGGAGTTTTAAGAGAAATTAATTTGCTAGTCAATAACCGGGGCTTTGCTGGTACATCTCCTGATCAGATGAAGAATTATCTCCTTTTTTTTTTTGATCTGTTAAAAAAATATTCCAAAGAAAGCATGAACACCCTAACTTCTCTCATCCTAGGGAAAAAGCTTTAAGAAGGGTAGTGCATGAGACTAGTGAAGCCTATTCGTATTAGCCTTTGTTATTTGCAGCTTACATTGACACATCTCGAAATGGGCTATCAGGTGTCTTCTTATTTCTAAGCTGGTTCTTACATTTAATACAAGTGGAGTTAGTATGTAGGTCTACTGCATGTACTGTTGGTGCTCAGGGACTTACAGTGGTCCCTTACCGTTTTTGAAATCAATCTTGTTCTGAGATGGGGGCACCCAGTTTGCAGCATCTCCCTCCTATAGTCATTTAGAGTTATTGATTCGCACTCAAAGAAATGAAAGTTAGAACACATTTTTTTTTTAGTGTACTTTAGGTTCTGGGGTACATGTGCAGATCATGCAGGATTGTTGCATAGGTACACACATGGCAATGTGGTTTGCCGCCTCCATCCCCCCGTCACCTATATCTGGCATTTCTCCCCATGTTATCCCTCCCTGACCTTCCCACCCCCCCAATTTTTTTTTAATACTTTATTCTTTCCCTAAGGCCTTGAGGGAAGGTGTTCTCTTTCTGGGTCCACAAGGGGGTGTAGTTTTAAGGGCAAGAACTTCCCAGTGCCACGCCCCCTCCTAGCTCTCTCCATTCAGGAGATTTAATGGTTTATGTTTAAATTTCGCAGACACGGGAAGAAACTAAGAGTCAGTCACTCCAGCGGAAGTTCTGAGGAACTCCTTTCATTGGCCAGGGGACTTAGAGAAGGTGGGGGTTCCTCCCAGGTTAAAAGTCCCCTTCTTCCACACCCCTTTGGACTCCATGTTTGGGTCCCCTTCCACGAACACTCTCTCGTGGAAGCTGCTTTTCCTCTCCTAAACTCCATCTGTCTCTCTCTCAATTCCCTACCACTCAGTATGGAAGCTGTCTTTCCTCTCCTGGATTCCATCTTTCTGGATTCTCTCACTCAGTGTGAGAGGAGCTTTCCTTCTGGTTTTCCCCCTCTGGGAACCCTTCTCACTCAGTGTGAAGGTGGCTTTTCTTTCTCACTCAGTGTGAGTTAGCTGTTTCTCTCTCCTCCTTTTTCTCTTTCTGCTTTAAATAAATCACTTTCTACAAACACTTTTGAGTCCAGCATTTACTGTGCACGGCACCGTGGTCCCCTCTCTCATTCTTGAGAGGGCAGGAGACCAAGAACCTGGAGAAACATCCTCTCAGGGGAGCTGAGGGCACCCTGAACCCCTGAACCCCAATATAACAGGCTGTCAGGAAGATAAGCCCTTTTTCCCATATTATGTGTGCTTGTTTGACTTAGTGCATAATTATTGAGGTTTTATCTGGCATTTGAGGGTACCAACTGGGGATCATGTCCCATGAACACAGTTGATCACATGTGTGCCTTCAGCTGGTGACCATCCACAGCAAAGGGCTTTATCCCTCTACCTTATGATTTCATTCACTCTAGCTTGCTAAACCATTGGGAAATCCCATATTATGCCTTCCCTTTATTTCCATTGTGCTCCATGACCAGAATGAGTTTCTCTGTTTTCTTTCTTTGTCCAAACCCATCCTTCATGCCTCTCTCACATGCCACTATCTCCGTGAAGCCTTCTCTAAGGATTTTATCTCAAACTCATCATCCTGTCCTTGAAATTTTGTATGATTATTAAACTCTGTACCATAATATTTTACATTTAGTTATCCTGTACCTTGAAGTTCTTTTTCTCATTATTGCTCTAAGTCTTTGTAGCCATATAGCTCCTACTGGAAATACACTTATTTATTTTTTATCCTGGAGAGTACCTGCACTACCTAATAAATACGTGATTGATTATTAAGTCAGTGAAAGGGTTCAATCCCTGATGGCTTCATTATGAATGTAAATGTTATCTGAGAAGAGCAGCACTTATACCTTCACTCAAATTAGCTTGTGAGGTTAACTTTAGAATAGAAAGCTGGGGAAGTCTATTGAAGAAAAAAAAAAAGGAAAGGAAAAGTACCTAAGGTTTTGTCTAGAATAATCATCCAAAAATGATCTTCCTTGTTTTAAGATGAGAAAACAGACAGAGAGAGGTTAACTGATTTGTCCAGGATTACACACCTAGTAAATAACAGAATGAAAACTTGAACCCGAATCCTTTGACTAAATGCTGTGCTCTTCCCTACTGTGAATCATGTCACCTTGACAACCTTTGGTGGGTAGGTATGGGTTCTTTACATTTTCTGTATCATTCTTAAAATGCAGTATCCAGGAGAGCATGGGGAAGGGGAACAGGGAGGAAAAAGAAATAGCTATCCACTCACATAGAAATTCAAGTACTGGCTAATTTCAATATGTGAATCAAAACTGTAATGTTAAGATTGCCTCATTTCCTCCCTCATTCTTACAACTCCTCCCCTTTCCCCGCTTTATTTTTCCTCTTCACATTCCACCTTCTCCCTCCTCCCTCCAAGTATCTAATTACAGTTTCGCAAGAAAAATTACAGACTACCTACTGCAATATTCACACCTGGAATTTACATCAAGTTTATGGAATCGAGCTCTGAGTGCCACTTTGTGTTGCATTCCCATAGCAACACCAAATCGTAGACTAGGAGAAAGAAAAATCTGAGAACTCAGCATCTGCACCTCCTGAATCTCATGTATTTATGACTTGGTTCTTCCTTGACAAGTTGCCTATTTTTCTAACTTTGTTTTTAAAAAGCATATACAAATTAAAATGATCCCACTTCGTATTTTGATTGCTTTGCATTTGAAAGATGCCTGAAAGGGTGTTGCTCTGTAGTAACAGATTAAAAAAAAAGATATTTGGATGAGAGACAGAAGAGTAGATGGGGAAAAGTTTGTAAACTCATCCTGAGAACTTTAGTCTCTCACACCTGCTATAGTAAAAATAAAAGCAATCTCGGGGCCTCTGGCACATCCTTCTGCCTACAGTGGCCCTCCATTTGCTGACCTGTAGATTCAGAAGAAAGAAGCAGCCAGAGGTCAAACATTGCTGCCTTGAAGTCGGATCACATTTGCCCATTTCAGTTGACCTTCTGGATCCTGAGCCTTTGCCTGATTTGTGTTTTGTTTGACCAGAGATCTGAATTTGGTTTTCAGATTGGTCTGAGTTGCTGGATCCTTTGTTTCCATCCACTCTGTGAAATGATATCTGTTTTTCTTCCAGTCATGTCTTGATACTAAAGGCAGGTACTGTTAGCATGACTTGGCTCTCCTTACCATGGGTAATATTTTTCCAGATGAAATCTCAGTTCAGTTGTCACCTCACTTTAGAGTTCTTCCTTGACCAATTTGTATAAAGTAGCTACCGCTATCCCATTCCTCCAAGAACTCTCAGTCTCATTACTTTGTTTCCTTTTCCATGGAATATATGATTATATTATACATTAACTGAGATTCTGTAATGTGTTTACTGTTTCAGTGCATGATCTTCCCCACTGGAATGTAAGAGCAGCAGCCTAGTCCTCCTTACATTCAGCATTTTATTTTCAGTTCCTAGCACAGTGCCTGGCCCAAAATAGGTACTCAAAAAGTATTTGTTAGATGGATGAATGAATGAATGAATGCTGCAAGTACTTATTGAACTTCTGTCATGTGCTTAGCACGTGATTACCAATTTTGGAAAATAGACACCACTGGCCTCCTGGAGAGTTTACCAGCAGAAATGCCAGATATTAAAAATCTAATGTGTACCAGGTTTTTTGTTGCTTTCTCTCACTGTGGCCCTCACAGCAGAAGCAAATCAGGAATAGCTTTAGGCCTTCACAGGCTAAAATATTTCCAAGGTGCTCTTCAGAGCTGGAGGGCTTAGTTTGGCTCACTTCTTTGTTTCTAGACACCTTGCTTTCTCCTAATTCACTGTTGGACAATTAAGTTATAAAAACATTGATGTAGTTAAGTCTGTCTCCTAATTTAGGCTCAAAATGATTTTGAAGGTAAGTAAATATACTTGGGAAACTGACAGCCAAGATTTCTGCTATGTGGAATCAAAGGTAAGGATTATTAATACAGTGAAGCTAAGTATACCTCTTCATGGTGACTAAGTTATTTTGGTAATTTTCTTTAGGTTTATTGACTTCTTCATTATAAGAAGCAATTAAAATCTTAAGGAGAAGTACTCATGGGCAAGAGAAAAAAAATTCTTTTGCCCCAAGTGCAGAGAATAGGAAACTCTAAATCAGCAGTTATAACTAATGACAACCACTACAAAGGCCATTGGGTGCATAGCCTATGCTACACCAGGCACAATGCTAAATGTACTTACTCTAAGGAAGAGAAGGACACTTTAAGGCTAGAACTGAGAGAATTTTATTCTTTCTGTATGTCATTAAAAATTTCATTTTCTGGGATAAGACACATCAATACCTCAGTGTAGGGACATTGTAAGGTACCTTTAAAAATACATTAGTTGTGCTTTTTAAATTGCTTCTCTCCACAAATCTGGGGTGACTCTTCAATCTCTGCCCCTGTTTTCATAATTCATTTACCTTCTCTGGGCCTCTGCTTCCCCCATTTAGACAATGAGGCTGATGCTATGTGCTCTATCTAATAGAAGCATTGGATGGTTGTTATCTCATTTTTTCCCGTCTGGTTAATAGTTTATACAAATGCTAGGCATTATTTTGGTCATTGTTAGTGGTCATCAATATTTACCTGGGTTTCTTCATCGCTGAGAGGGGCTACTAGTAACCAGTTCTTCTCATTACATGTCTTTGCCTGACAGAATCAAAGAACTCATAGTCCTTGGGATCTCAGCAGTCAGATATCAAATAGTTTCCTGAATCAAGTAGTATTTTATTAGTGGTAACCATGGTATTTCAGAAGTGAGATCTGGATTTAATTGAGCTATGATAGAGTTATCCAGGTTTTAGTAGGGATTGGTTGAGCTTTCCTTTTAAACATTATAAAAATATATTACCTTCACATTATTTTGATTAGGAAAAATTTGAATAGTCTTAAGGTAGTAATTACTACTTACATTTGCTCTTCCAAGGAAGTTTCAAAATAAATCTAGTTATTCAGATATAATCACATCTCACATAGTAATGATATTTGCATAGCAAGAAATAATTTCCTTCAGGTGAGTTAAGTATGTTCTGCACACATCGGTATGTCATTATGGAAAACATTCTGACATCTAGGTATTTCTCATGGACATTAATCAGGTCAGCGTCCTCACCCATCACCACAAATTAGAAGTCACCCCTGGATGTTGTTGTGCCCTAAGGGCTAGTAAATAGATTCCATGCCCCAGACCCAAATACAGTATCACCAGTGTCTTTTACCTTCCTTGGCTCAGGTAGTATATGCCCTGAAATTGATGATAACTTTAAGTTTGAAATACCAGCTCGGTCAGAAGAGAAACAAAGTGCCTCATTTTTTTGACTCCTCCATGCTTCCTCCACCTCCATACAAGTATTTTTGACACCAAGTTTCTTTTAATCCTTATTTAAGAAATTATTCCTATAAGATTAAAAAATAAACAGAGTACATTTCCAAATAACAAAACATAAAGGTAAATATCTTTTAGGCACAAAGGATTCATTTTCTGAATATACTATACCTTACTAATAGGATGTGGATGTGTGTGTGTGTGTGTGTGTGTGTGTGTGAGAGAGAGAGAGAGAGAGAGAGAGAGAGAGAGAGAGAGAGAGATTATGCAATCAGATACTACATTTTATGGATCTGTTATTAGTTCACAGGTACTTTTGATGACCTATGAGATCTGATGGTGAGCATATGTTACTCAAAATTCATTGATCAATTGAGAATGAGCTTGAAAATTGCCCAGTAACTGCTTTTCAGAACTGATATCCACTTATATTCATTTATTTCAACTAATTCCTAAACAAAAGCTTCTGAGAAAGAAATCTCTTTTAGCTTTGCCTGAAAAATATGTGTAATAGTTGACCTGTCATTTTATATTGTGTTACCTGCCTTTATCATGGTACTACATTGTGCCAGGATTTACTTCCAATATACCCAGGAAAAATAAGAAATAGCTCTCTGCCCCTCTCTCTATCTGAATTAACATTGAAGACAAAAAGATATGATTTACAGATATTAGTTGGTTTAGACAATATGGCATACTAGATGTCCTAGAAACCATTATGATAAAATACCTAGAAATACTGAAAAACATATTTAAAAAGGTCTTTTTCCTTTTTTTAAAAAAAATCAGAGAAAGGGTCTTGCTCTATTGTTGCCCAGGCTGGAGTGCAGTGGTGCAGCCATAACTCACTGCAACCTTGACTTCCTAGGCTCAAGTGATCCTCCTGTCTCAGCCTCCCATAGCACTGGGATTGCAGGTGTGAGTCACCTTCCCAGCTGACAAATGTTTTATAAAATGCATTCCTGCTTTCATAAGAAACTCAGGGAAAACAGCCAGAGGCACCCCAAAAGAAGGATCTGCAAATCAAAGTAGTAAGGTAACAGTAAAGTTACAGATGCCCTTGGAATATTTTTCCATCTCAGTTATCTACCACCTTGGATTTTAGTGGGCTCATAAGGAACAGGAAATGAAGCCTTGTTTCTATACATAGTGTTGATTTGAGACAGTGATTGCCAGTTGAATCTCCCATCCACATAGAAATGGTGGACTGAAAGGTATATATATGGTCAAGAATAAGGGGAAACTACAAGTATACTAGTTTGTCTTGGTCTGGGCTCTGTGAGGTAAAAATTGTGAAATGTGAAAACGTATATACATAGTCTGCCTTCATGTAAATAAGACTCTTAAATCTGCAACATCTCATATGATTCTGGAAACTTTGAGCAAAGAAATTAACTTAAAGTAATTCCAGATTTGTATCACCATAGGACTCATATGATGCAAAGGTAAATTCTTTCTGAAGGATTTTATCTTAACAGGTTTTGCAGGATTCCTACACATAAACCCCCCATGAACATAAATTCACAATCCCAAGTTATAAAACTGACACTCAAGGAGAGTCAGAAGAAACTACAGAACAGCAGCATTAGACCTTTAAGAACTTAAGATATTGAAATTATCAAATATTAGATTTAACATTTGTACTTAAAGTATAGAAATAAAAAATCAAACATGAAGGAGAAGATACAATAAAATGATGAGGTATATTTTCAGAAATATCAAATGTATTTTACATAAATGAAAAACTCAGTGGATGGATTAAACAAGATTAGGCATAAAGAATTAATGAGCTATAAAAAATATCTGAAGAAATTGTGAAGATGTAGTTCAGAGAGACAAACTCATGAAATATATAGCAAGCATGGAAAATAGAATGAGAAGATCTATCATATACCTAATTAGAGTTTCAAAAGTAAAGAAAAAGTAAGATTAGGAGACAGATGATATCAAAGGAGGAAATGGCTGAGAATTTTCTAGAATTAATGAAAGGCATAGCTTCAGAGACAGGATGCATAATGTATATAATGCAGGAAAAAGAAATCATCACCTAGGTACATAATAATAAAACCACAGAACAGCAAAAGCAAGAAAGAATATAAATTTAAATAAAGAACAGCCTCCATCTTCAAATGAAGTGAAGGAGAAGAAACTAAATATAGAAAAAGTTTGGTAAGTAGAAAACATCAAGTAAATTGGAGAAAAATATCAGTAATCATAGTAATATAAATGGACAAATGTGACAAATTGAAAAAGTAATTGATAGATTAGACTCAATATATGCTATTCATTAGACTTTTCTAAAATATAGGGGCAGTGAGAAAACAAAAGGATGGATATTTATTAGGCAAATATTAACCTACCCATTACATATTTTCACAGGTACATTATATTTCAGATAAAATTGACCTTAAGGTTAAAAAAGCAGCATACTAGGAAAGAGAACTCTTACATAATGACTAAGAATTCAGTTCACTAGGAAGTTCTAACAGTTCTGAGTTTGTATTTTCTTAATACAGTCTCAAAATACATGAGGTAAAAATTGACTGAGTAACAGGAAGAATCACAGAAATTCATAATCATGGGGGCAGATTTTAATACACTAGTCAAAGTAATGGATAAATTTAAAAGACAAAAAAAAAGTTGGTGTGAATATGGAATAGAGATCGACATTTGCAAATTTTAGACATTGTGAACTGCAAATGTTTGAGACCTTAATGGAAAAAATATAAGATTTTATTGGGAAATAATAGACTTAAATAAATGCAGATATAAAGCATGTTCATGGAAGACTCACTATGATAAAGATGACAGTTCTCTCCACTTAATATATATATATTCAATGAAATTCCAATCAAAATCCCAACAGGGTTTTGTTTGTCTGTTTTTATTGTGTGCGTGTGTGTAAGTAAAAATATAAGCTGATTCCAAGATGTATACAGAAGAAAAAACTCAGGATATCCAATAAAATTTTTATGTAAGTGGGGAGAAGGGACATGGTTTATCAGATATCAAGGCTTATTAGTTAAGCTAGAGTAATTAAGCTATTTCTTTTACATAACAAATAGGCCAATAGAATTCAATATAATATAGATCCAGGAGAAAGTCCTTTTCATATAGAAAAACTTAGTATTAGTTGGCACTGAAGATTACTTGGGAAAGAACAGGCTGTTCAATTAATGGCACTGGAATCACTGCTTAATACACGTTTAAAAGGGGGTTATCTTGAACTCACACCATAGAAAAATACAAGTTCCAAGCACTGAAAACATCTAAATGTATAAAGAACATCTTTAAAATGTTTAGAACAATATAAAAGAGATTAACTTTATGATATTAGAGTAGAAAAAGATTTATTTGAAAAGTTTTAAAATATAAAACAAAGGAAAATATTAACTCATTTTACTATATTAGAAGTAAAATCTGCTTGATCAATTCGACTGTCAAAACCTGTGCATACTTCGCGAAGTTCTCGTATTGCGTTCTTAAGTTCCATTAATTCACTTATATTCCTCTCTAAATTGTCCATTCTTGTGAGCATTTCATCAAACCCTTTTTTAAGGTTCTTAGTTTCTTTACATTGGGCTAGAACATGTTCTTTTAGCTCAGAAAAGTTTCTTATTATCCACCTTCTGAAGCCTAATTCTGTTAATGAATCGCATTCGTTCTCCATCAGGCCTTGTTCCCTTGTTCATGAGGAACTATGATCCCGTGTAGAAGGAGAGGCATTTTGATTTTGAGTATTCTCAGCCTTTTTAGGCCGGTTTCTTCCCATCATTGTAGGTTTATCCACCTGTCG
Source organism: Pithecia hirsuta (assembly GCA_963573645.1). NCBI lineage: Eukaryota > Metazoa > Chordata > Mammalia > Primates > Pitheciidae > Pithecia > Pithecia hirsuta. Next base: position 17,374 of record CAUYLZ010089191.1, on the reverse strand, counting down.
TTTGTAATTGCCAACTTTCAAATTAGGTCTCTGAGTGGACATCCAACTTGCTGATTCCCAGTGCCGAAATCTGAGCAACCCACCGCACCGACCAAAACAACGGCATTAAGATTCATGGTGCTTTTCTGTCTGGGAATCTCCGGTCTGGCTTCCCTCTTGAAACCCTTTTTCAATCAGGTAAATAGGCGAATCTGCCTTCCCGGAGCTCCAAAGATCGACCAAAAGGGGACTCGGTCCCGTTTACTCTGCACCGAGAACCGCCACGCCGAGACGCTGGCAAAACCGCTACGCCGGCCACAAGAGTCGCGCTGGCGACCCGTGGGGCTCCTCCGCTGGGAATCTCCTGGTCTGTGGGCAACAAAAATTCATCTGTAAGTGTGGCGTCCTCTCGTTCTGTGCGCTTTCTCTGGGAGCTGCAATCCTGAGCTGCTAGTAGTCAGCCATCTTGGATCTCTCTCCCTGTAAATCTTTTGATGCTAGTTTAGTTTTTTAATTCTATGTGTATACTATGTTGATAAAAAAATGACTTTTAAAATAAATTGTCCCAGACCAGGGAAGACTAAGAAGACATTTAAAAGTTACTAAATGCAGTGTAGTAACCTGGATTGGATCTTCAGACAGAAAGAGAACATCCAAGGAAAACTAGTCAAATCTGAATAAAATCTGAAGGTGTATTAGTCTGTTCTCATGCTGCTGATAGAGATGTACCTGAAACTGGGTAATTATGAAGGAGAGTGGTTTAATTGACTCACAGTCCCACATGGCTGGGGAGGCTGCCACGTAGCAGAAGGAAAGGAGGAGCAAGTCATATCCTACATGGCGGTAGGGAAGAGAGACAATGAGAGAGCCAAGCAAAAAAAGAAACCCCTTATAAAATCATCAGATCCCATGACACTTATTCACTATCAGGAGAACAGTATGGGGAAACTGCCCCCATGATTCAATTTTCTCCCACCAGGTCCTCTCACAACATACAGAAATTATGGGAGCTACAATTCAAGACAAGATTTGGGTGGGGACACAGTCAAACCACATCAGAAGTTTAGTTAAAAATAATGTACCAATGTTGGTTTCCTAATTTTGACAAATGTACCAAAGTAATGTAAGATATGAAAATTAGGGGAAACCATGTGAAGAAAATGCAGGAACTCTCTATAATATCCTTGTAACTCTCTGTAATATCCATGCAACTTTTCTGTAAATCTAAGTTATTCTAAAATTAAAAATGTATGTTTGCCCTTCTGCCATGTGAGGACACATAAAAGGTGCCATCTACGAGGAATCAGCCCTCGCCAGACATGGACTCTGCTGGCACCTTGATTTTGGACTTCTCAACCTCCAGAATTGCATCTCTGTAAACATCTTCACCCCATGATACCTCCACACCACCTCATCTCACAAAGCAACTGTAAACCAAGGCTCATCTGGGACACAGACTTCTGATGATGACTTGGAATGGAATTTGAGAAGACCTATTAGGAATCATTGCTTATGATTTCCCCAAGAATTCTAAATGGAATTATTTAACCAGATTATCCAACTTTATAAACATGAATACACTTACTTTTTATACCTAAGGTGCCAAAAGTATTTCAAGTAAAAACATCAAAAATATTTTAAAGTTATTTTGATGAGCTGCCTTTAGATTGTCTTATTGAAAAAATATTAGACACACACACACGTGCACATACACATACATGACAACCAACTAAACCTGTCACATGGAAGAAGGGTGAGTCATACTTCTGAGCATGCCAAGTACCAGAATGGCTTATTCAGACACCAGATTCCATGTCTGGTGAAGGCTGATTCCTTACAGATGGCACCTTTGACGAAGGGCAAACATACATTTTGAATTTTAGAATAACTTAGACTTACAGAAAAGTTGCAAGGATATTACAGAGAGTTTCTGCATTTTCTTCACATAGTTTTCCCTGTTTTTAATATCTTAAGCTGTAGAAGGGGTAAAAAAAATTTTTAACAAAATTCACCTTGCAGTTACTTCCATTTCAAGGTAATGACAATTTCTTACTCTATCTCTGTTCCATAGCTGAACTCCTGGAATATACAGGTCAGCCAACTGGAAGCAGAGCAGAGTGGGGAAGAGATTTTAAAGGAGAGAGTTTGACCTGCTCAAGGAACTGGACAAAGCCCAGAACAGCCAGGGCTCAGTGCAAGGAGGAAGTGTGGCAGGACAGAGCAGGGGCTGGAGTGTGTAGGATGTTGGTATGGAAGAGCTGACTCCACAAGATGCCACTGGAGGATGACACGCCTGGCAGGAGCACAGTCTGACCCACTGGGTTCAAAGGTCCCTCTGCTCCTGATGTGATAACCTGAGAGGAACCCTACCAAACGTGCATCACCTGGATTTACTCATGAGGAAAACTTAGACAAACCCAAGTGGAGGAGCGTATTATCAATTACTGGCCTGTACACTTCAGAAGTCCTAATGTCACAAAAGACGAAGAAAGCCTGAGATTCAAGAAGGCTGAAGACACATGACAACCAAGTATCTGTCCAGGATTGGATTCTGGAAAAAAAAATAACTTTTTAGATAGGACATTTTGGGGATACTTGGTAAAATTTGAATTGGACTGTATAATAGACAATAGTATTAAATCAATGTCAAATTTCCTGATCATTGTAACTGTGGTATGGTAGAAAATGTTTTTGTTAGAGGATACAGACTAAAGCAATGAGGAGCAATGGGTTACGATGTTTCCACCATACTCGTAAACAAATCAGCAACAATAATATAATAACAGTAACTGTAATAATCAAAATATGCATATATAAAGAGAGATAAAGAAGATATGACAAATGGTTAAAACTGGTAAATCCAGATGGATAGTTGCTTGTTGTCCTATTCTTGCAACTTTTCTGTAGGTTTACAATTTTCAAAATAAAAAGATAAAAGAAAGCTCTCAGGCTGCTGTGCCATGACTGGATTGAGGAAGCAAGACAGTATGGCGGCTTGGACTAGGGGGCTGGCAATAGCCATGAAGTGATACCTCTATGATTGATGTATATGTTGGAGGTGAAGGAATGAACCTGGAGTAATGAAGGAAAGGAGGTGTTTTATTTATACATGCCATCATCACAAATCTACATGGTCAGTTTTTTTTCTGATTGGTCTATCAATATAATATCTTTCAAGGTATGACAATAATGATTAAAATCACTATAAGCATAAATGTAGTAAGTATCATCATTCATGTTAGTATCACAAACTACATACCAATAACTTTTTCCATTAATCTACTAAATGCTCACGGGTGAGCTGGATCCATGCCAGAGTCTGGGATTCGGTAGATGTGGGATGAGACCTGAGAAACTATGTTATTGTTGCTGGTGCTGATGGTGCTGCATGTGTGCTAGTGGTGGTGAAAGCGTCCCGCTGGCTCTGACATAGTCAGGCTGGAGAACCCCTGCTGTAAGCATAGTCTGAGTTTGGAATTCAGATTCAACTCCTGCTGCACTTTGCCTCCCTCAGTGTTTCAACAAAAACCCACCCTTAGGCTAGAGTGGGTTTATTAATCATCGACACAGGGATTGTCCTACAGACGAACCAGATCATCCAAGAGACTTTCAAGTCAAAGCAAGGGGTCATATCATCCCCTCATTAAGGACTTTGAAACGGTAGCTTCTTAAGTTCTCGTCCCAAGTCCCAGCCTTCAACTTTCAGATTTCCATGTTTTATCTCAAGAATAGCAGAATAAATTTTGTGGCGTTTACAATTTATGTCATATGACTTTGGCAATAATTACAAGATAACTCCAAATCAAGGAAAAACTTTTGAGCAAGAAGACAAGTTTCACAATGAGACCAGTTGGAAATTCTAGACCCTGTTGAAAGGGCAGCAGTGGAAAAACACACATGATCAACTTTCAAGCCTCTCTTGAGCCTAGAATACTCAAGAGGAAAGAATTTCAAACACCAGATGAGGACAAACATCAAGGCTTTTACACTGTCTTCAGTAATCTTAAAATCGTATCTCAAATGACTATACTTAGATGATGGTTCCAGAGTCTATGTACATTAAAACAAACGTGAAACTACAAAAAACTCTTTTGGCATTCATAAAACCAAGTAGTTCTAGCCTTCAGTGTTAGCTCTTGGTCCAAAACACTTAATGAGTTCCTCCAATTTCCCCAAGTACTTTCTCAGAACTCATTCAACTCTTGTATGTGGATACAGCTGAACCTTCCCAGCCTGCTGGTGTAAGTCCTCCCTGCCTTATAGAGAAAATTTTTACGTTTAAAAATGCTGTTTATATATGTGCAAAGATATTCACTACAAGCATTTTGTTGCTGTTGTTGTGGGGTTTTTTTTTTGTTTTTTTGGTTTTTTTTTCTTTTGAGAGACAAGGTCTCACTCTGTCACTCTGCTGACCAGGCTAGAGTGTAGTGGTACAATCATGGCAAACTGCAGCTCAACCTCCCCAGGCTCAAGCAATACTCCTACCCCAGCCTCCTGAGTAGCTGGGACTACGGGTATGAACCATCACAAGAGGCTAAGAGTTTAGGATTTTTTCTTATTTTCTGTAGAGATAGGGTTTTGCCATATTGCCCAGGCTGGTCTTGAACTCCTGAGCTCAAGTGATCTACCTACCTTGGCCTCCCAAAGTGCTGGAATTATATACATGAGTCACCGTGCTTGGCCTTGCAAAGTTTTTTATATATATATATATATATATATATATATAATATATATAGCTATAACTATAATACATGTATCCTATATATAGATATAGATGTATTCTATATATACATTCTATATGTAGATATATATATATATAGAGAATAGATATTCTGGAATATATATATATATAGCTATAACTATAATATATAATATATATATAATATATATAGCTATAACTATAATATATAATATATAATATATATAGCTATAACTATAATATATAATATATATAGCTATATATATATAGCTATCACTATTATATATAATATATAATATATATATAATTCCATAATATAGATGTACCATAGATACCGTGTATACATATATATATATATACACACACACACACACACACACACACACACATATATACACAAAGAATCTTGTATTATTGTGGGTCATGTGTATAATCTATATATTAGATTTATACCTATATAGCTCGCTCTCTGTATATAGCTATAATTATAATATATATTCTATATATAGAAATATCTATATATATGGAGAATATATATAGAATAGATATTCTGGAATAGAATCTATTCCAGAATATCTATTCATAGATTCTATATATAGAGTCTATAGATTCAAAGATTCTATATATAGATTCTATATATAGATTCTATATATATGGATAATATATATAGAATAGATATTCTGGAATAGAATAGAATCTATTCCAGAATATCTATTCATACATTCTATATATAGATTCTATAGATTCATAGATTCATAGATTTTATATATAGATTCTATTCCAGAATATCTATTCTATATATATTCTCCATGTATGTAGATATTTCTATATATAGAATATATATTATAATTATAGCTATATACAGAGAGAGAGCTATATAGGTATAAATCTAATATATAGATTATACACATGACCCACAATAATACAAGATTCTTTACATATATGTGTGTGTGTGTATATGTGTGTGTGTGTGTGTGTGTGTATATATATATATATATATATATATATATATATACACGGTTTCTCTGGTACAGCTATAGTATGGAATTCGATGCAGTAATTTTTTTTCGAGATGGAGTCTCACTCTGTCTCCCAGGCTGGAGTGCAGTGGCACAATCCGGCTCACTGCAATGTCTGCCTCACAGGTTCCAGCAATTCTCCCGCCTCAGCCTCTGGAGTAACTGGGATTACAGGCATGTGTCCCCACGGCCAGCTAATTTTTTAGATTTTTAGTAAAGGTGGGGTTTCACCCTGTTGGCCAGGTCAATCTTGAACGCCTGACCTCAAGTGATGTGCCCACCTCAGCCTCCCAAAGTGCTGGGATTACAGGTGTGAGCCACTGTGCCTGACCCATTAATTAATTTTAAATGAAATCACTCTAGTTTAGAAAAATCTTTAACACTATTAAGTTGAAAGAAAGAGCAAGTTGCAGAATAAAATTTAATAACTTTTGTTTTAAAAATGTAAAGTCCTGTATACATTTACCTATCTATGTGCAAATATACATGTGTTAATGCAAAAACAGGTCTGTAAGGGCCTACCAAACTTTCATTAGTAGTTATCTTTGGGGGGAAAAAATGAAATTGGAATAAAGGGGAACTTTCAGCTTTTACTCTATTTAATTGGGTATTTTTGGTGAATTTTTAAATATGATCATGATTTGTGTATCAAAATTACTGCATATAATTTCATAATATGGATGTATCATTATTTCTTTAAAGAACATTTAGATCTTTTTGATATTATATGCAACTTTGCAATAAATACCTTCACACATATGTAAACAGCATTTTTAAACTTAAAACTTTTCTATATAGGTCAGGAAGGACTTACACTAGTAGGCTCAGTAGCTGTATCCACGTGCAAGTGTTGAAATAGTCAAGTAACTTTATTTTTAAAAACGCATAGGGAACTCAAACATACAAAAGTAATGAGAAAAAAGGCCTTCTGAAGATTCTATTATGTTTTCCTAATTATGGACAATAAGCATTTAGTACTTTTATCTTTTGAAAAACACGAATGTGTTTTAATAAAACCAAATGTTATCTGACTGGAACTAGGGAAACAAAGGGTGTTTCTGGGTTTCATTCAGAGAAGATCCCTGACCAGCTCAGGGAAGAGATTGCCAAATTGCTATGATTTGGAGCTGATGGTATTGCCAAGGCCATCTTCAGCGGATGAACAGGAGCAGAGAAGGCTGCCCTCGCCATGGCCCGACTGGCTTTAGGCTCCAGGGAGGTTCTAACAGCTGTGAATCTGGACCTCTGTGAGTACTGACTGCCCCTCTCTGAGCGAGTCCCTGGCATGCATGTGAGGAAGGCTTGTGTCAGGCAAGACCCTCCATCCTTTAAGAAGTGCAGAAAGAGCACTTGTGAATAAAATGCTGACTTCACTGAGCACCGGCAGCACGATTGGCTCCCGGGGGCAAAATTTCTCCCAAAGCTAGTTATAGGAAAAGTTTGCTCAAAGAACAAGAAGTAAGACTTGATGGTATCAGCTCTTTCTGCCCTCTCTTTCATTGGCTGACCAAAACAGCATTCATCTATGTGCAAAGAGCTCAATCTGCAGTTTGTTGCCCTCAAAGAAAAGAAGATAATAGAGCTAATTTTGGAACCAGGCCACAGCAGAGACTGCATATGATCCAAAGAGGTGATCATACTTTCAAAGAGTAAAGGAATAAAGCTAAATGGTGTTAGCACAGTCTCATTTTGTTTCTTAAATTACCCCAGGTAACTTATACTTATTCCTATTTTAAACATGTGATTCAGTGGAAGATCTGAGTGGTTATTCTATGTTCAGCTAGCTCAGGCCTAATAATGAGTTAATAATAACAAAATAGCAGCTAAGACTTTCTGACCACTTACTTTCCAGCATTGAATGTATTGAATGCACTGAACATAGTGACAGGCATCATGTGATGTGTTTTAATCCTCACAACAACACTGAGACATAGGTACTATTATCTCCCATTTTACAGATGAGAAAACTGAGTTTCATACAGTTGGTAAGTGGCTGAACCACCATTTAAATTTGTATTATTTTTACTTTAAAGACTGTGCTCTTAACGGCTGTGTTTTTGGGGAAAGCTCTATTCTTTCAGATGAACAAAACCTTGCTTCTAAACTACCTCATTATTTGTACCTGAAATTGCACCAGGGAGCCTGGGTGGTCACCAGAACAAATGGTTCCAAGAGGACTCTCAGAAAGCACTTTTAAATCCCAGCCTCAGTGTTCTCATCCCTAGATGGGAATGATCATGAGAGAGAACCTATCTCACAGGGTTGTTGTGAGAAAACAATGATCATGTAAAGTACTTAGCTTATTACTCATCACATAGTAATTGCTTAATAAATGTGTGAGAAAAATAACTAATATTTGCAAAAGAGCACTAGGAAACATATCGGCTGGATTCGCTTGCCAGTATACCTAGAAAATACCTAGCAGAAAGCAGAGTCTGAGTCATGGGATACTTCCCATTCTGAAAGTTCTGTTGGATGATAAGGTAGAAGAAAATACTGGATCACAGCCCCTGGGGATTTCAGTGTGTGTTGGGGGCACAGGGAGAACAGAAGGTGCAAATGGAGCAGCCTGCTACCTTGGCTTCCTAAAGGGAAGGGCACACCAGAAACAGTTTGGCTCCAGGACTGAAGAAGGCATGAGAAAGAAGTCCACCTACTTCACGATGCTTGGATCTGATCACACCCACCCCCTTTATGCCATGGGATGGAGAGGAAAGAAGGAAGGGAGGTGGGAATGCAAGGTCCCAAGCAGAACAAGCAGCCACTTTACCCTTTTTTCCATCCTCCTACCAACAACAATGCTTTCATTAAGGCAACAGTGCCTTAATGAAATTTAGTTAAAATGAGTTAAACACCGTCTCTAAAAGGGGATAGAAGCCATGGCAGTGGAAAAGGCTGAAAAACGTTTGGGGTGAGGAAATAAAGGAGGCCTTACTTCTTCAACACCAGCTTGGTGGTTTTCAGACTATGTTCTACAGAACCTTGCTTCAGGGGTTCCACAAATGTTTTCATTAGAATTTCACTTTTAAAATATAACTTGGCTTAATAACAAACAGATATACTCAACTGTGTTTAAATCAAATTTGAACTCATCAGAGACTCTAACTGAGGTAATCTGAGAGGTTAACTTATTTTAATGAAAAATCTTAAAAGTAAAGGTTTCCCCACGATTTTGGTTTTATTGAAAAGATCTTGGAGATCGCAAGGCAGCTGTTTTAAAAACAAAATGAAAAACACAATATGCAACCACGTATCTGTGTAAACTTGAATTTTCTTAATTCTACGCAAGGGAAGTAAAAGTTCAGATGTAAACTGGGTGCTGAGACCAATAAAAGAATACTCTTGTCATGGACAATCCTTGATTTCAAAATTTCATGTTCCTCAGATAGCCTTGTTGTTCTCATTAACTTTCTAAAAAGTTAAAATTCCTTATAAAAGGAATGTACACTAATAAAACACCATATATGTACAAGTGGTCAACAGGTAGATGAAAAGATGCTTAACATAACTAAGCATCAGACAAATGCAAATCCAAACCACAGTGAAACATCACTTCACGCCTGTCAGGGTGGTTATTTTCAAAAAGTTGAAAGCTAAGTGTTGGCAAGGATATGGAGAAAAGGGAACCTGCTATGGTCTGAATGTGTCCCTGAAAAAGCGCGTGGTAGAAACTCTACCCACAGTGCATCAGTGTTGGGAGGTGGGGCCTAATGGAAGGTGTTTAGGTCATGAGAGTTCCACCCTCATGAATGGATTGATGCAGATAATAGAGTGCTTGAGGCCGTGATTGTGACCTCTTGTTCCCTCTTCCTTGCACTCTCTTCCCTGCACTCTCTTCCCTTCCACCTTCTACTGTGAATGGCACAGCACTAAAGCCCAGGCCAGAGGTGGGCCCCTTGATCTTGGATTTCCCAGCCTTCAGAACTACAAGAAGTGAATCTCTATTCTTTATAAATTATCCAGTCTCAGCTATTTTGGTATAAGCAGCAGAAAATGGACTAAGACAGGACCCTTATATACTGTTAGAAGGAATGTAAATTGGTACAGCCATTATACAGAAAAAAGAACGGAGGTTCCTCAAAAAATTAAAAACAGAAATACCATATGATCCAGCAGTGTCACTAGTGGGTATATATCCAAAGTATATGAATTCAGGAACTCCAAGACATATCTGTATTACCATGTCATTGCAGCATTATTTACAGTAGCCAAGATGCAAAACATCCTAAGTGCCCATTGACAGATGAATGGATAAAGAAATGTACATATATGTACTATGAAATAGTATTCAGCCTTAGGAAATCCTGTCATCTGCAAGAACATGAATGATCCTGGAGGACATTATGCTAAGTGAAATAAGCCAGACATAGAAAGGCAAATACTGCATGATACCACTTATATGTGGAATCTAAAAAAACTGGAACTCATAAAAACAGAGTCTAATAGTGGTTACTAGGGCTAGAGAAGGAGACAATGAGGAGGTATTAGTCAAAGGCAACACATTTCAGTTTAAGATGAGTAAATTCTGATAATCTAACATATAGCATGGTGACATAGTTAATAAGAATGGATAATATACATGAAATTTGCTAAGAGGATCTTAACTGTTCTTGCCACACGTACACAAAAAGAGTAACGATTTGCTAATTAACTGCAGTGGTCTCACAATGTACACATATGCCAAACCATCCTGTTGTACACTTTAAATATATGCAATTTTTATTTGCTGATCATACCTCAATAAAGCTGAGGAAAAAATGCCACCTACACACCATAAGATTGGACATCAGATTTTATTTTTCAAAAAGGTTGTGCTACTGAAAGAAAAGCTTGAAAACAGCCCTAGATCATTTGGGTAATGGACTGGGGGAAGGGTGAAATTCTATATAGAAGATGCTAGGGTTTTTGCTCTACCTCCTGATTGCTAAGACTAGCTCTTTCTCTTTCCTTGCCCCGACCCCTGCAGCTCAGGCCCCTACATGCTTCTTTGCGCAGGCACCTGGGAGAGATGGCGATTTCAAGAGCTACAATTGAGCTCGCATTCCTTTCCTCCTGCAAGCACCCACCACACGGAATAATGACTCCGCTTCCACACTGGGGCCACCGTCACCAGTACCTCCTTTCTTACTTTAGGTAAAACCACCTTGGAAAGTGATGCAAGCAAGTCTTGATAAGACCTCAGAACTTCTGCTTCCTTATCTTGACTCTGGAAAGTTTGGACTGTTTTCCAGGAACTCCCTTTCTGCTCTAGCATTCTTTGATTTAATGCATTGATTAGTAAATCTTCTAATGACATGCCACAAGAGAAAACACCAACAGGAAAGGGGCAAGACAAACAGAAATATTGAGTCTGGCCCCATCCCTCTGGAGAAATTCCAGAAAAGTAAGGGGCAGATGGAAAAGCGAAAACCTAGAAGGCATGTAAAACAGCTGTGAGGAGTAGAAGTTTTTACTTTTGCATATATACATAGAACTATATTCTATAATCGATGTTAGTTATAAAGTGCTATTGTTTCATTACAGTTTTCCAAATAAATGTGGTTACTTCCTTATACTGCAGCTTCAGTTTCATTTTTATATTATTTAGCCATTGTAAAAGTTAAGGCCATTTCAACAATTAAATCCCTGCATCACAAAAATGTTTTTGCATTCATGCCAATGATTATGTTACTTCAAGTTAAAGGAATGAAAAAATACATGAACAATCCCTTAGAGTTGGCTGTCAGTCTAAACCTTATCAACGCCTCATACATTTGTCCTTTATGGGTTTAGAGATCCTGAATAGTTGAAGGCTTGTTCGTTTGGTAACTTTCCAGTACCATCTGAAAACGCCAGCAGTCCGAAACAAGATGGGCTATAATTAACTGTTGAAGCTGAGTCGTGGGTTCATGGAGGTTCAGTATTCTATTCTCTCTACTTTTGTACATGTTTAAAATTTCCCATGATAAAGTTTTAAAAATAAACTATATCTACTTTCCCTGAAACCTATTTTAAAATACATTCTATCAGGCAGCTTTCCTCAAATTTTAGTGTGACACTCACTCACCAGCCATGCCTAAGAAGAATGCATTAAATCCCTGTCCCTTCAGCTCTGCTTTGCAATTTTTCTTTATTGAATATTCTTCTTATATTTCCATCATCCACTTATTCACAGCATTGGTCTCAGAATGTCACTATAGACTTTTTATTTTTTTGAGACAGGGTCTTGCTCTGTCACCCAGGCTGGAGTACAGTGGCACGATCACGGCTCACTGCAGCCTCTACATCCTCAGGCTCCGGTGATCCTTCCCCCGAGCCTTCCAAGTAGCTGAACTTCCGGTGCATGCCAGGAAGCCTGGCTAATTTTTCTAATTTTTTGTAGAGACAGGGTTTCGCCATGTTGCCCAGGCTGGTCTAAACTCCTGGGCTCAAGCGATCTGCCCACCTTGGCCTCCCAAAATTCTGGGATTACAGGCATGAGCCACCATGCCTGGCTGACTTTCTCTCCAATACTTCATTCCTCCATAAATATAAATGGAGAAGAGAAAAAAAAATCCTGTGCCTAATGTAATTAAAGTTCTATTATGTAGTTTATAGTCTGGCATCAGCAGACATAATTACAAATAAATGCCTCTAGCAGAAATATTGCAGGAAACTTCAAAATGCAAAACTATGTTCCAGAAATTCTGAAACAGTAAATGAGTTCTATCCGACATCACTGGTTCTAAACCCATAAATGAGTACCTATCCCATATCACTTTTGGGAGGTCTCACAGTTTTTGCCTACAAAAATCAATAGCTTGCCAAAAATTGTAACCAAAACTTGAATAGCAGAAATAAAACAGGATATTTGTTCTTGGGTAGGGAGGAATATAAGGATTAAAAGTATGCTTTGCCACCTTAGTTGGCTTGCTGCGGGGCTCTTTTCCTGTATCTTCCAAAATCAGAATGTGGCTCTCACATCTTTTATTTAAACCCTTACATCGATTTCTCAAAGATGTCGTTTTCTTTCCTTTCTTCTTCTTGGTTCTTCTGTGAAAAGAAAACTTCAGAACCTTCCCAATTTATTATGCCAAAGGCAAAAGTTAAGCCCTGGAAACTGAGTCACAGCTGTTTTTCTTCTCTGGTGAATGACCGTTGCTTCCTCACCTTTGTGTTGAGATGTTATACATTAACCAGATTTCCTATTCTTTATTCAAACCTAGGCTAAATGAGATAGAGACCCTCGTGATGTTTACCTCTTAAAACTGAATATTAAGCAATCCTTTGGAGTGTAATCAACAGTAGCCAATCATATCTTCTGTGTGTTAGCCTTTGTATGGAGAATGTTGTGATTCTGTTCTACAACTGTTTTGCCTATATAAATGATCTTTATTATCCCCACACCAGGAGCACTAATTATCATTCTCTGGTGTCCGGGTGTTCTGGACAGCTACCCTTACTCTTTGCACTTAAACTCTTCTAATTGGATCCTGATTCTTTTAAATTATCTTAAGTTGACCCTTCCTTTCCTGCTTTGTAACATTAACAAGATAAAAAAGAATAAGAATCACCTCTCCTCTCTTCTTCTGTCTTAGATTTCTCCACATTAGCCCCACACCCCCTTGTAACACAGTTGTTTTAACTCGATAACTTTCCAGGCACCAGCTTCAGCGAGGGACAGGACAGGGTCTTCACAAAGCCTGTCTTCTTCTCTCCTTTCATATCTTTTGTTCCAATGCCCTGTCTTGCAGAAAGGTAAGGGCCTGTTTAACTTTAGCCTTGGTTTGGATTCAAGATCACTGTTGTCACGTTTGGGATTTTTGTTTTATTTTTTTAAACAAAACAAATAGACAAGTAATGCACATAAAGAGCGAGCAAGATTCACGCAGCAGCTCTTTTGAGGATGATCAGGAAGTGTTTGGGGGGGGGCCGCTTCCCACTAGAGGGCACCGGGCCCTGCCCCTGAAGCTTCAGTCATCTCTACTGCCACCTGCCCTGTCCACACCAGGCTGACCCCTCCCCTCCTCAGCCCTATGATTCTGGAAAGCTCTTCAGCACACATATCAGGATCCAGACGGAACTTGGACCTTCTCTGTTGGAGCAAACTGGAATTCCTGAAATTGACTGAACTCTCCATACAGAGGGAGCTCAGCCCCCATCTCCTCGGTTTCAGATCCTGCCTCAAATAAGGGTTCTGACCCCTCAGGAAAGCAAGGGCTCTAGACACAGACACACCTGAGCCTGAGGACTCGAAGGGGAGGTGTGGAGGTGCCAGGAACTAGGGACAATGAACAAAGCACGTCAGTCTTACCAGGCCATGCCCACCATCACACTACATGCTTGCCGGCATTTCTATTCCTTATAAAACTGCTTTGACCTTGTTTTACAGGTTAGGAAATACTGAAGTCCCGATTTCTCCAGAGTTACTTGCAAGAAGCCTCCTTTGGTGTCTGGGCCAACGTCACCAACCCCGTGGGCAGGACGAGTTGGAGCAAATCAATGAGACGCCAGCACATCAGTAGCCACCCCGCTGGTGTGTATGATGCTCCTTTCCTCCTTGCCCTCATGAGAACAGCAGACCTCGGCAAGTGACTTCTGTCTAGCACTCTCCAGTCAGACCACCAGGAACACAACTGTGGTTGAACAAATTGTGTTTAATGCTCGATGCATTGAGAGACCACACACTCTGGGGTACCGTGGGCATCTCAGTAAGCAGCCGTCCCAAAGAACTTTGAGGATGGGGGCCTTGCTTAGGTCATTTGCGGGAGTGTTCCGTGGACAGGGGTGTGCTTTGGATTGGGTGCTGTCAGGAAGCGGAGGAGATTATCTGATTTAGATCCTAGTAAATCTCATGTAGCACAGATGAGAGCAAAGCTAAAATGGGAACCGGTGAAGAAGCAGCAGGCACTCAGATGAGGAGGGAGGGGAATGTTTGGGATTTCATGGTTGACACAGTGACCTTGTGTTGTCTACGCTTGGATGAAATGATGAGGTGGACTTGTTTTTTATGTCACTTCATCACAGTTATGGCATGACCTGGTCTGAGGGTGGTGTTCTGTACGATTTATGTCGAACAAGAAACGTCACAGCCTAGTGATGAGCGCCAGGATGGCTCCTGACAATATCAGAGGGCGGCTGTCTCAGGCTAGACCCTGCCTGTCGGGGGATGCTTGCTTTTCTCCTGTCTTCAGCTTCCTCTTTCATGCTTAGATGTTATGGAGAATAAATAAAACCGTAGAGCCTAGTATCCCAGAACTACTTATGATTTAAGTAGCTAATATTATATACTTTCCATTGTTTTGCCAATTGGTCTCTCTCCCTTGAGGACTTCTGTGTAAAAGGGCCCCTTCACCAACTACCACTCCTCAGCACCCTATCCCAATACTATGTCCAACATCTGACTTACGCAAACCAGGAAGCCAAGGTCTGAACTCGGATCTCATGCCTCCTGATCGTTTGCTTTCCCATACGCTAGGGGGACTGCATCAGCTGGTGACCAACCCACATTGCAACCTGAACTCCAAATTATTGAACTGAATTCAAAATTCCATGGGAAAGCAAGGTCAGGGCAGAGAATGTATAGGTTTCCTATCAGCGAGGGACACCCGTGGGGTTTACCTGGGTCCCGCAAAGCACGCACACAGGCTTGGCTAGGTGTTGCAGCGAGACCCAAGGCTAGAAGCTAAGCAGTATTAGGAGTCTTAACCTTATTCTCCTCCTTTTGCCCCAAGACTCACAGCCCCTCATTCTACATTCTGTACAAATTTTCATCTGAGGGCAGGTTCTATGGTGAGTTCATTCTTCATAAACCTCCACGGACTCCTCAGATGACATAATTAGTTTTAAAAAAAACAGGTCAATTAACGGCCCCCCCAGGAAGAGGGTTTTCTCTCCATTCTACAGCCTTCACCCTTCTGCTGAAGCCTCATACGTCTGCGAAAGGAAACATCTCGGGACCCCAAACTCAGTATACCAAAGGGAAAAGTTAAGCTTGGAAGCTGAGTCACAAAAACATCTGTCTTCCCTTTAGTTCCTCAACAGATAGCTACAAGAGGCCACATCTCCCCAGGTGGCGTCCCAGAGTGTGGGACAGAGGAGAGTGGAAATCATCCCCACTGCTCCCCTCAGTTGAATACAGATTTGAATTTTTCCATTATGTTTATCTTTTGTAAAGTGCAGTTTTGCTGAGAAGACATACTCGACTGCTCCTCTACCCATTCCTTTCCACATGCAACATGTGGATTCAGTGAGCATTAATCAAAGCCTCCTAAGAATGTGACCATATTCTCCCTCTTTTTTTTCTTTCCTCCTTTTTCCTCCTGCCCACTTTTCCCCTTTAAATACTGAAGTCCTCCGAATCCTCTTTGGAGAAAGTGCAGGCCATAGATCCTACTGCGGCTTGTGTCTCTTTTACCTGGTGTGTTCTCAACCTTGGCAAAATAAACCTGTACATTGACTGAGACTCGGCTTCATCCTTTTCTTCGGTTTACATGTCGAAGCTGGCAATATACAACATACCTAGCCGAGCAATTTATACTTAATATTTGTTCTCCGGGCTTTGGGATAGCAGAGATAGAAAAATATGCAGAAGCCGTTTCTCTTCAAAGAATTTTCAAACAATTTATTTCACAGGAGAGGTGGAGAAGGCCAATAGAGTCTCTTCTTCACAAAAGTTTTATAACCCATTAAAAAAGTATCTTTCTAATCCCCTTGGAGTGGAAAACAGGTAATTCTCAACCTGGAGACAAGCTCTAAAGCACAGAGCTCTTGCCTGCTGCAGGAGGCGTGAAGGCTCACTGTTAAAGTTTTCTTGCATTTCTTTTCCATTTTCTTAGCACAGAATGTTCTCTCCCACAAGGTCCATTAAGAGAGACTGAAATATAAACGCAGCTGCATTGGATTCCAGAGGAGGAAGACTTGATCAAATACATAGAAATGGTGGCTTCAACGATCAAATTATTTTACTTCCAGCCAAGTCAGATACAAGTTTCAGTTTTCTTCTCAAAGCTCCCTTATACTTCGAGGGAAGTAAGAACAGAATCGGACTGCAACCTACGATGCAAGTGCCCAAACTCCTTTTCCATGAAGAGCTTCTATAGAATTCCACACTCCTTGAAGCACAACTTCACTCTTTCTCTCACTCTTGGGAGAGAAAAAAGTGAAAGATTCCTCTGTGTAACTGATAACCTGAGTATGATCCCCCCAAGGCTGTTAATACATACTTTATTATAATCACATGGAAAATAAGCACACAATTATAAGTCTTTTCTACACAATCTAATGTCATTTCTGACTCTGGTATCTCATAACCAAAATGAAGTTATTTTTCCTTTGTAAGCTCCTAACGTCTTTTGTTCAACTCACTCTAAAACATAAAGGAATTGGTTGGGAGCAGTGGCTCACGCCTGTAATCCCAGTATTTTGGGAGGCCAAGGCAGGTGGATCACAAGGTCAGGAGATCAAGACCAACCTGGCCAACATCGTGAAACCCTGTCTCTACTAAAAATACAAAAAATAGGTGTGCATGGTGGTGTGTGTCTGTAATCCCAGCTACTCGGGAGGCTGAGGCAGGAGAATCGCTTGAACCTGGGAGGTGGAGGTTGCAGTGAGCCGAGATCAAGCCACTGCACTCCAGGCTGGCGATAGGCAGAGACTCTCAAAAACAAACAAACAAACAAAAAATAAAAAAACAAACATAAAAGAACCTTAAAAAGCA
>CAUYLZ010089190.1:0-10994 GCA_963573645.1 Pithecia hirsuta | reverse complement strand
CAATGAGAACATGTGGACACAGGGAGGGGAGTTATCACACACTGGGTTCTGCTGGGGGGTGTTGGGAGGTTGGGGAGGGATAACATGGGGAGAAATGCCAGATATAGGTGAGGGGGGATGGAGGCAGCAAACCACATTGCCGTGTAAGTACCTATGCAACAACCCTGCATGATCTACACATGTATCCCAGAACCTAAAGTACAAAAAAAAAAAAAAATAGAAGAAATGTTCCTTTTGTCTTCATACCACAGTAGACAGTGGAGTCAGTTGCATCATGTCATAATTGAGGATTCCACTATTTATGCTTAGGAAAAAATAAAATTGAATAAAATAACAGCATAAAATAACAAGAGTAAATACAAAATAAATTTAATGCGGGAGAAGCCATCTGCCACTCCTCTTAACTCACTTGAAATAGGGGACATGAATCTTCTGCACCCTTGGACCTTCTCAGTTCTGACCTTGCTTACCTTTCTTAGTGAGACCATCTTGTTGCACACATGGTAAATTTATGGATTTTTACATATACTCAGTTTTTACCACATGACCAACCTTAGGCTCTATTCCCTGAGTAAGATTTTGTTCCACATTGTATCCTGTTCTTCCCTATCTGCTTTTGCTCATGGTGTGACCTTAGGGTGGATGTCCTTCCTCCCATTTACTACTTATTCGTTCTTCAAGGCCCAGCTCAAATATCATTTTTTCAGTTGGACCATCCTCACTGCCTTGCTCAGAATTCATCAAAACTTCTACTGCAAATTTTCTACTGCTGTTTACCCCTTCTGGCAGTCTGCTGTGGGTTACAGCTGGCTGCCCAGTGTTAGAACTGGACTGCAAGCTCCTGGAGCAGGGGTATCACATTCATTTTGTAGCCCTGGTGGTTAGCCCTGTGCCTCAGCTTTTAATGATTTACATTTGGTACTTTAAAAAATCATGACATTTTCTTTGTCCAATAACCTATAAAATATCTGTGATGTAAATTCCAAGTTATAATGTTCCATTTTATGCTTACTTTGAAGTCCATCCCTCAATTAAGCAAATCCCTCAACTATTTGCTTAATCAATTTAAATTCTAATCAGAGGAATGATAGGTAACAATAAGATAGAGTTTTAAATTCTCTGGAGTTCTAAACTTCCATAGTCTTAAGCACTGCTCATCTACAACAGTGTTAAAAAAAGTCATTATGTAGCAAGAACAATTTAGATGCATATCAGAAACATAAAGTGACTATTTTCTGTTTGGTTCCTGATAAGTGGTCATTGTTTATCATTTAATAATCACCACCATCTGTCATTTAAAATGTTCACACCATCCACCAACATTAAATTGCAGAGTGAAGCTAATTCACACCTCTTTCTGTTGGTCACATGTAACGAGCTCTGTGCCCACAGCTGTAAGCAGAAAGCAACACCCTGACTACCATGCCCAGCTTCATTTGTCACAGAGGGAATCCTAACTCATAATTTAAGTCTCTTGCCCTGTATACAAAATAAAACTACATTTAACTGTTTAACTTTTATCAATGAAAATTACAAATATATCTACAAATAGAAAATAGAGTAACAACTGCACCCATTCAATACACATTCTTCAGCAGCTTCAATAATAATTAACTCACGGTCAATGTGTCTGCATCTCTCTCTCTCTCCCTCTGCCTACCTTGGATTATTTGGAAACTAATCCTTGACACATTATCTAATCTATACATATCTCAAACTCTTAAAAAACACTCACCATAATGCCATTATCACACCTAAAGACAATAACAATAATTCACATGCACCTGTTGATGCCATCATGAACCTGCTGCAGAAATGGCTGTCACTAAATATTTCCCAATATTAAGCTCAAAAGCTGTTTATAAACTGTACATATGTTCAACTATTACAATGGCACTTTTAGGACAAAAGAAAACTCATTCCCTGAATGCTGCTTCATATTGAGTTCAGTTTTTGAAAATAAGATACACATTATATGTATTCACATACAAGACGCAGAGCAAAATCCTTTGCACCCACACTCCTATTTCAAGCTCAACAGCCACTCTTCCTTTTGGTACCTGCCTAGAGTCCTAAACACGGATAATTCCATGAAGGATTTCAAATGTATATCAGAACAAATGGTTTTAGACAATGCAGCCCTTCATTTTATAATTTCACATCACCCCTAATGAATTTCCTATGAATACTGGTTATTAAAGAATTTGAAAGAGGTAGCACTTTTTAAAAAAGCAAATGTCAGGTTTTCAAAAGGTTGCTGCAGAATTTTTTCCTTACACATTAGAGGACATTTATGTGACAAAGTGTCTTTCTGTGAGCCAGTATTGAATTTTCCATTGTTGGTGGCTCAGTCTCTCCTGGGAGGCACTTAACTGAATCAGTCTTGAAAGGTTTTCATTGTGTTTTTCCTGAGACCCTCTTATGTATTACGGACGCAACTGCAGTGAGTACAGCTCTAATGGAAGATGCTGTCATCCTATTCCTCAGTCTGGTCTCTGTCACAATTGCTTGTGCCTCTTCAGAGGCTGGCATGCTATCAGGAAGAGGTCAAGGTAGACAGAAGCAGCAAGCAATAGCTCTTCACAAGGAATGGATAAAAATCGGTGGAGAGAAAGAGATAGTATGGCTACCAACGGATCCCCTTAGCACAAATTCTAGACAAATCTGCCGAAGTAGAGTCAGATCCACACATTTATCAGACAAGGACCAGAGGCAAGAGAGCTTAATTTCATCACGATCTGTGAGGGCGAGGCAGGGTGAGAGTAAAGGGGAAGGGCAGGCATGAGTGACATGCTGCCGACAAGCCTGTCGTGCACTGCCTGCCACGCCAGTTCCTACGCTTGCGTCAGTTCCATCTGAAAACCTGGAAGGAAAATCATAGCCATCACATCATGCTTCTCTCTGACTAAACACTGCAGCTGGATTATTCTTCACTTTCCCTGTTCTAATTTGAATGGCCATTTTTCAATTTAAGCCTTTTTCCCTCAAAGAATCCTCCTCTACCTCAGTACCCTCATCTAAGGCCCACCTATGGCCTGGCCGGGCACAGTGGCTCTTCCCTGTAATCAGGAGGCTGAGGTGGGAGGATCCTTGAGGCCAGGAATCTGAGACCAGCCTGGACATCATAGTGAGATCCTGTTGCTACAAAACTTCTTTTTTTAAATTAGCTGGGCACAGTGAACATGACTGTAGTCCCAGTGCTTGAGAGGCTGAGGCAGGAGGATCACTCGGGCCCAGGAGTTCGAGGCTGCAGTGAGCTATGACTGCTCCCCTGTACTCCAGCCTGGGCAACAGAGGAAGACTCTGTCTCTTAAAAAACAAGCAAACAAAAGCCCATTGAGTCTGATAAGGTCCTCATTGTGTGCATATGTGAACCATCATTTTCAAATGAAATAGACACAGTGCTATACAGTGCTTTAAACCTTGAGGTCCCTTCACGTGCATTTTTACTTAATACACATAAAAACTCTTTGCCAAGGAAGGCTTTATTACACTGACTTACAGTGATGGTAACAAAAGTAGAAGACTGCTGATTTGATCAAGTTTACTAAGAATAAATTAATATCAAAATCAAAACACCACCATGCCTCCTTAATTTTTACAATTTTTGGAAGAGATGGAGTCATGGGTTCTCACATTATTACCCAAGCTAGTCTTGAACTCTTGGCCTCAAGCAATCCTTTTGCCTCAGCTTCCCAAAGTGCTGGGATTACAGAGGTGAGCCACCTCACCCACCTAGGAAAATCAATCTTTCTTTTCCTTTTTTTTTTTTTTGAGACAGGGTCTCCTTCTGTCTTGCAGGCTGGAGTGCAGTGGCACAATCACAGTTCACTGCAGCCTCGATCTTTCAGGCTCAAGTGATCCTTCTGCCTCAGCCTCCCAAGTAGCAGGGACTACAGGTATGTGACGACATGCTTGGTTGATTTTTTCTTTTTTTAATTTTTAGTAGAAAAGGAGTCTCACTATGTTGCCCAGGCTGGTCTTGAACTCCTGAGCTCAATCGTCCTGCCTCCTCAGCCGCCCAAAGTGCTGGGATCATAGGCATGAGCCGCTGTACCTGGCCAAAATACTTCTTAAGTGCTGTTGGTGACAAAGTCTCACCAGCATTTCACACTATGTACTCAGAATTGTTTCATGTCCAAGGATCACACTCACAGAGCCCTGAAACAGTCTGATTATATTTTCACAATTTAAACAGAAGAAACAGAATTAGGGTGTCAATCATGCCCTCTTATCCCAGAAAAAAACTGTTCTTGTATAAATTTTTAGGAAGCAGAAATGACCGAGATGGGTACAACAATTTACAGTCCTAAATCTACCATTAACCTCAATTGATCAGTTGCTTATTTTTTGTTTGTTTCTTTGGCAGGTGTGTGGAAGTAGTCTGTTAAAAGTATTACATGGCATGAAGTTGCATCAGCACTGATAGCTGCAAATGAGCCTGGCACAGAATCAAAAAGTCCTACACTGACTGAATAATCGAAGTGCTGTACTGTTCAACTGAGGAGGGGTGAGACGTAAGATCAGTCTTGTAAACCTAAAGAGCACATATTCAGTGAAGAACTGGTCCACCTGAGAACAATGTATGTGTTTAAATGCTTTAAGTCTGTGGTTGGATAATATTTTATTTTTAACTCCAGTGATTTAATATTTCTTAAAGATTGTTCTACCTTATGCTTAAGGAGCTGAAGCTCTACAGTGTCATTTATCAGGATAGTGATTATGTACAAGTGGGAGAGTTTTTTTTTTTTTTTAAATCAACAATAAATGTCTTGCACTGTGAAAACAGCAGCTTGACTCCCACATTCATTTAGTAGCAGAAGGCATGAAATGAATTGGCCTTTTTGAATTATTTCTGAAATGTGCTCCAGATGCATATAGATAGAGCACTAAAAATAAACCTAGTTGCTTTTGTTTTGTCCCATTGCTAAGCAACTTTTAAACCAAAGTGATATAGAATGAGTTCATTATCAATGTTCTTCAAATTTAAGTCTGTAAGAAAACCAAGCAATGTATGTTCCCAATATACAGTCTGATTAACCCTGTTGACTACTGATAGATGGGCAAACACTGCCATGCTGGGAGTGTGTGTGTGTGTGTGTGTGTGTGTGTGTGTGTGTGTGTGTGTGTGTGTGTCTTTTTTTCCTGATGGATTCATTCATCTGAATGGTTCAGTGTTAGATTCCTATTTATAGTGGCATAAATTATACCAAGGACGCGTGCTACTCAGATCTTCCTGTGAGACATTTTATCGCTCAGCTGTGAGGGGCACAGTTAGCTAACAGCCTCCAGCAGCAGTGCCCTCACAATCTGCCCCAGGGTCTGAGCCGAGGCATGTTTTTCCTGGGCATCTCCCAGCCAATAACTGAGGGTCATTCTATTTTCTGTTTCCTTCTATACACTTCAGGCTTTTGAAACGAGTAGTGTATGTCCACTGCCTCTTCTTGCTCACCACCCACACCTCCTATACCAGAATCCCTTGCATGGATTATTCTATACTTTTTTTTTTTTTTTTAACTAGAAGGTCACCAACCCCCTTATCATTGACAAAACATAACATCACAAAACTTTTAGAGCTAGCAAGTATCTGAGATTTATTCCAGTTCTCCCATTTTATGGATGAAGAAGAGCACATATACAATTTCACAATGACTGGTTATTTCATTTGCCTTGATCTGCTCTGCAGTATTTGATACTGCTGACCCCTCCATTTTAGAATAAAATACTGTCAATCTGATTTTTCCCCCTAATTGGTTCAAGCGAAGGCCTGAGAAATTTTCCTGAGGATAAGCTACATTAGGCATGGGAAATGACACCATCACGTGTGTCTGTTTCAATCCAAATTCTTGGGCGAGACCCTTGTCACCCTTTACCTACTCCTCCACCATCATCATGTTTCCAGAATTGTCAGAGGCTTTTGTTATGACGGGAAAAACTCCCTAGAAATGTATTTAGTCTTCCTCCTGTGCTGGAGTTGTGCTGCTTATCTCTTAACTTTATATACTCTTCTACTTTAAGATACGCATTTGGTTAAATGACGGCTCTAGTAACTGACATACCTTACTGTCAAATTTTTCTCTCCCTTCTCCAATAAAAGCGCATTACTTTTTACTGCCAGGAAGTTTTCAGATGTAGAAGCAATAAGGAGCAGGCAGCAAGTTGTCACTGCATACCGGGAACAGCGTTAACATGAAGGAAAATTAACTCTCCTCCCTCTTCACTAAGGGGAAAACAATCTCCATCTGTTCTCAGGTGATTTGGAAATCTACTTAGCTATTTTTCAGGGTTCTCAAGATACTGGTCCAGGGGAAGCGTATGCTGATTCTAGTTCTCAATGATAGCATGAGAGTTTTAAGGCCCATTTGTTGTACCAAGACTCTATAAGCACAAAAAGTGCCAGCAAAATACAGTTTCAATGAAACTGTTGGGATTTCATGTAAATGCAATGAAGTTGTTTTGTCTGAAATCTCAAAACATTAAGGCCCTTATTTATGTGGTAAACATATTCCATTTTATTCCTTTTATTGTTTTGCAGCAGGAAGCAAGTGACAGTCTCACTAAATTTAATTATGAAAAGAAGCCCCATGAACTCATGGAAGTCACTGGTGTAATACTTATTTGATGTAGATAATAATTAGCACAACTCAATATCACTGTATGTTTTAATTTATATACATAAATATAGCTATTTTATATATATATATATGTGTGTGTGCGTGTGTGTGTGTGTGTGTGTGTGTATCTTTGTATCATATATATACACAACCAAGAACCACTTTATTTCACTTATTTTTGGAAAAAAAGCAGGCCAGAAGATAAAAATAAATAACTACCCTACTTGTGTATGTAGTTATTTTCAGAATAAAGCAACCTTTCATCATCTTCCCCAAACCTTTGAAGGATGAATACAGAGAAAGTTTTAAAAAAAGGGAGAGAGAGAGAGAGAGAAAAGCCACAAGTCAGTTATGTCTGGTGTAGGCCGCCCAAAGGCCAGTCCCCTACATACTATGGCTCAAAGAGAGTTCAACCCAGACAACAGCCTGGAGTTCAACAGAGCTCAACCTAGGGACAGCATGTGGGGTGAGAAGTAATAGAATGGAAAATTAGGTAGAATAGGTGCGCTCAGGAGAAAAGAAAAGTTAAATTAGTATTACTGTGGCATTCAGAATATTTCTCCTTGATTTTGAGAGAAAAAACTAAGGGTTATACTATATTAGACTAAATTAAGTAAACAAGCTACCAGTCTGGGGAGGGCCATTTATGAAGGTGAATTCCAAATTAAGATGCTGAATAAATCACAGAGATGATCTGCAAGATGCACCAGTGCCAGGTACAAGGGACTGAGCCATAAAGGGAGAATGAGATGTGGTCCTAGCCCCATTAGAACTCACTCTTGAGTGGAGAAACGTGACAAGGAAAGGAATGATTACCAAACAAGACCATTGAAACAGTGCTTCAGGAAAATGCCATGTGATCACTACTGAGACTAGAAAATTTAATATCTACTTACATTTTTTAATGGGAAGGGGGAGACACAATTTGCAATAAATGTAATCATATGGCTAGGAAAGAAGGGGGTCAAGTTCCATGAATAATTCATTACTTAGAGAGTCAAGCTCTGTTTCTTCTCTACCTCTTCATGCAGCTTTAACCTATTTTGTGAAACAACTGACTTATTTCTCTGATACATTGTAGACTTCATGTATAGAAAAGGGCTCTGACCACTTTTTAGGACATGCTGACTTGGCAGATTATGCTCCTCACATAATGTAGTGTTCTGGAAAAGGGAAGTAATTTAAGGAACTTGTACAAAAGAAAAATTCCTTCAATGCTTCATGTATCTTCTGCATTCACTGAAAAGGGCATGGCCAAGTGATACTTGATCATCACCTTAAAGTATTCATTGTTATATGATGATGTTTGCCCTTTGGTAGCATAAAAAAGATAAAATACACTTATATTTCCGTGGGATAAAAACGAGGAAAATTTGGTGTACTAAAATCTTGATTAATGGACATACTCTGGTTAACTTAGTGGTAACTAGAAGTTTTTCCTTAATTTTGTTTTGTTCATTTATTATTAGTCAAATGGTATAATAAAGCTAATGAAAAATATTGTGTTATTATTTGATGGTTCACACTCGTGCTGCTTCAGGTTAACATCAGTTATGACTGCAGAGCATGACAGAAATAGAAGGCATGAGACTCATATGGAACAGAAGTGACTCAGGCACTCTCTGGACATTATATTGGGAAACAATCCCAAATATTTCCCTATTTAATTACCTTACACTACTGGGTAGTAGAATTACAGCTAATAGACAATTCCATTTCATTAGATACATTTTGCTATATTTATATTTCAATTATGAAGACCATTTAAAAATATTAAGTAATTAAAACAGTACTTCTGTATCTCTCAGAATTTAAAAACATTTGGAATTGTTTCAGTCTGGTCATTCTTATACGCAATGTATGCAGAATCATTTCTTTGAACATGTCTCCAATGGCCTTTTTGAACAAATTTAATAAATATTTTCATAAGTCCTGGATTCTACATTTCTTCATAACTGCTGAATATATAACACAAAGATCACAACACAATGTATTAGTCGCCAAACAAATCAAATGTTTATTTGGCAACAACTCTAATGCATGGCTTCAGACTACATAGAACAGAAAATAGTCTAAGATACAACTGTTTGTGAAAATTGTATGTGGGTTTATATATTGCCCATTCAAAACGGGAGTTAAGACAGTTATATTGGGCGGCTGCAACTTGTCCTGAGAGACATGGAGTTTGTTAGGAATTTGAGGTTGGGCACCTAACTGACAACACAGTAAGACTGATGAGAAATCCCCAAGGGTGGTTAGGGATGACTCATCAGGTCCCTCATACAGAATTTAAAATCGTTATGCCACAACTCTTCCTTGGATGACTGCATGGAGGGGGCAAGATAATTTCCTACCCCCTGCTATTTCTCCTCTGCCCTTCCCTTCCCATGCTGCCCTCTCTTTTTGTCTCACTCAGGAACCAACATACAACACACAATCATCAAAGCCTCAGACCAGGTTGCTGGTCATGGCTAGTCAAGAGTTTGCGTTTTAGTATACCTACTTGTTTTGTGATTTTTCTTTAATACATCTGACGCTTGTATTTCTAATTCATTGAAAACCCACTTTATAAACTGAGCATTTCTGTTTTATGACCAGTTGTGGATAAAGGCAGTACTTATTACACTTATTAAAGGCAGTACTGTTTCTGTCCATCTATCTGATCAAAACAATTCAGTGGCTGGGATGCTCCTGCTTTTGAAGGCTACTGAGTCACTACTGTCTTTGTCTTCTTCGACTGGACTGATTCCACATCATAAGGAGAGATGCACGTGGGCTGCGAAGTTTCAATCGTGATTGTGAAAACTGCAGGGGAAACTCTAAAATTTCATTCTCCATTTAACAAATATTTATTGATTTTTTTTTTTTAGTGCTAGCTCTTCCTGGCCATATAACTTAATCAATATCTACATCCCCAACACCCACACTGTGCCTGATGCACAGCAGGCTCACAGTAAAGTGTGATAAACAGATCAATAAAGAAGAAATGATTGTCTATGAGGAATTTGTGTTTTCTCCCTTGTCTGGGAAATGACACAAATACATCAAAAATTAAATGATAATATATGATAAGACATAGCCCCACAAAAAACAGAAGGATCCTACAGATGCCAGTGATCCTCTATGGTTCCGTCTCCTTGGCAACACTGCCATCAGAGGCATGGAAGAGGTTCTGCCAATGAAAGGACACAGCCAGGGTGGCCTGCTCTGATAGCACCATAGAGCCCTGCACTCTGGGATTCTGCAGGGAAGGTTTCTGGGATGGTTCTGGTTCTGGTCTACACAGGGAAGAAGGCGAAGGGCAAGCACATGGCAGTCTGAGGCTGAGCTTTGGACAGTTGAGAAGGAACTCAGCATGGATGGAAGTGGAAAGTTGGCAGGAGAGACCCAAAACCAAAGTGAAGGTGGTGATGGGCAGTGAGGATGGCGAGCACTAGCCTGGTATCTAACTGTGCTGTAGAACAGCCTAAGCAAATAGAAACTTAGTTGATGATGGTTCTTCATCAGCTTTAGGATTTTCCATAAAGCAGCAGTTCTCTCAAGTAAGTGAGATCCTTGGTCAAATATATAATTTCCAAATCTCTGGTCCTAGCATGAGACTTTATTACAATACTCAGATATTTTTAAAACAGATGAAATAGTCATACTGAATGTTCTCCCTAGATGGTAGATAAACACATCTTGTAATACGTTGAGAAAACAATCTTTTTATTTTTTTCTCTTCCCCCAGCAAAGGCTTCTCCACAGGGATTGGGAAGGAACACTTAAGACATTAATTCTGTGTAAAGAGCATTACTAGGACAATGCATTTTTTTGTTGACTCAAGTCACAAAAGGAAAAAGCCTGCTTAAGTTGAGAGCATATTCTGCTCTCCCTTCCCAATATTAAGAGTGATTGCCTGAGGGCAGGAATTTGAGACCAGCCTGGCCAACTGGTGAAACCCTGTCTCTACTAAATTATGAAAATTAGCTGGGTGTGGTGGCGGGCACCTGTAATCCCAGCTACTCAGGAGGCTGAGGCAGGAGAATCACTTGAACCCAGGAGGTGGAGGTTGCAGTGAGCTGAGATCGTGCCATCACACCAGCCTGCGCTACAGATCGAGACTCCATTTCAAAAAAAAAGAGTAATTGCATGTTTTTTGCTAAAGTGGACAGCAGTTTTAAGACTATTCCAAGGCTGAATGCATTTAGTACTTCACTCCACCCACTGCCTTATTATTACTTATGAGACTAATTCTTTTTTTTTTTTTTTTTTTTTTTTTTTGAGACAGAGTCTCACTCTATCGCCAGGCTGGAGTGCAGTGGTGCGATCCCGGCTCACTGCAACTTCCGTTTTTCAGGTTTCAAGCAATTCTCCTGCCTCAGCCTCCCGAGTAGCTGG
>CAUYLZ010089189.1:0-22032 GCA_963573645.1 Pithecia hirsuta | reverse complement strand
CTAAAATATTTAAATATGTATATTCTTTAATACGGTTAATAGGCGGATAGCTGCATACCTTTTGTAATACTAGTAATATCTTTATTAATGATTACCAAACTTTTTTTTTTTTTTTTTTTTTTTTTTTTTTTTTAAAGATATGGCATATCACTATGTTGCTCAGGCTGATCTGAAACTCCTGGGCTCACACAGTCTTTCCACCTTGGCCTCCCAAAGTGCTAGGATTGCAGATATGAGCCACCATGCCCAGCGATAGCAGACTGACTTTTTTTTTTTTTTTTGAGACGGAGTTTCGCTCTCGTCACCCAGACTGGAGTGCAATGGTGTGATCTCAGTTCACTGTGACCTTCGCCTCTCAGGTTCAAGCGGTTCTCCTGCCTCAGCCTCCCGAGTAGCTGGGATTATAGGCGTGTGCCAGCATACTCAGCTGATTTTGTATTTTTAGTAGAGATGGGTTTTCACCCTGTTGGCCAGGCTGGTCTTGAACACCTGACCTCCGGTAATCCCCCTGTCTCAGCTTCCCAAAGTGCTGGGATTACAGGCATGAGCCACCGCGCCTGGCTTCGTAGCAAACTTTGTATAAAGGGCCAGATAGTAAATGTTTTAGACTTTAGAATTCATATGGTATCTGTCATAGCCACTCAGCTCTCCTGTTGTGATGTGAAAGCAGCATAGACAATACTTAAACAAGTGACATAGCTATGTTCTAGTAAAACTGTATTTACAAAAACTGATGACAGGATGGATTTGGCCTGCGAGCTGTAGTTTGCTGACCTCTATCTTAGATAATTAAAACTAGAAAAGAACAGTAAATTCTTGTTTATGAATGAGAATTAGCATAAATTCTAAATAAAAAATTATTAAAATTCAACATTTATTATAAAAACTGTTAGCAAGCTGAAAATAAATTTCCTTAACCTGATAGAGTGTCTAATAAAATCAGTAGCAAACATCGTACTTTTGAAATGTTCAATGACAGATAAGAATAAGACATTTATGCTTGCTGTCATACTAACATTTAATATTGAACTGCAATCCTAGCCACTGCAATTAAGACAAGAAAAATAAGTACAAATTGTAAAGATTCCAAAGAAAATTGTCATTATTTACAGAAGGTGTGATTATTAACTTAGAAAACAAAAGAAAAGCAACAGACACTAGTGTTAATAGAACTAGTGAGCATATTTAGAAAGACTGCAGGAGATAAGATTGATATGCAAGTAAACCATCTGTATTTCTGGTTCTGACTAGCCTTGGGCAACATTATAACCCCAATTCTACAAAAAAAAAAAAAAAAAAAATTGCCTGGTATGGTGGCACGCCTCTGTGGTCCCAGCTACTCAGGAGGCTGAAGAGGGAGGATCTCTTGAACCCAGAAAGTCAAGGCTGCAGTAAGCTGTGTTTACACCACTGCCAAAATACCTGAAAAAAACAAAAACAAAAACAAAAACCTGATTTTTGGCATTTACTTGAATGGATAAAGGTACAAAAATGACTTGGAAGTTTTTATTAAAGAAGAGCAGAGAAGGGTATGCAAGTATTAAGATAAAGTTGTATTAGTTAATCATATGCATATGCTATTAGTACATAAATTAACAACTAGATTAGTAAAATAGTAATATCTATGACTCTATTCTGGAGTCTCTAGACCATTGGCTATTTGGAACAAATGGATCATACTATAAAACACTCAGATAATTTGAAAAGATACATGACTTTAATTTTATGCCATAGGAATAGGGATGTGTTTCTTAAACAAGATAACTAACATAAAAAGGTAAAGATAAGTAAAATAAACTGTGTCTAATAACATATGCTCAGCAAAGAACATTGAAAACAAGGGTAAAAGACCAGTGCCAGTTTGGGAGAAAATGTTTACCACAGAGCGTAAGTATCAAGAAGGAGGCTGAAGTGGGAGAATCTCTTGAGCCCAGGAGTTTAAGACTAGCCTGGGCAACATGGCAAAACCCCATCTCTACCTAAAAAAATAAAAAATGAACCTAAAATGCAATAAAAAATATATATATATAATAAATAATAAAAAATAATAAATGAAGCCAGTTGTGGTGGCATGTGCCTACAGTCCCAGCTACTCAGGAGGCTGAGGCAGGAGGATTGCTTGAGCCCAGGAGGTCGAGGCTGCAGTGAGCTGTGATTAAACCACTGTACTCCAGCCTGGGCTACAGAGTGAGACTGGTCTCAAAAAAAAAAAAAAAAAAGATACAAAGAACTGCAGATCCATTATGATGGTCACCTGTCAAATAACAGTATGAATATGTAACTCCCCAGAGAGGAGATCTGAATGTTCATTGAAGTAGGAAAGAGTAGACAATTTCAGTTAAAATATAATGTAATACAATTTCACACGCATTATATTGACCCAAAAGTGGGGAGGGAAAATGTCTAACAACTAATACCAAGTATTGAATAGGAACAAGAGTGATGGCAACTCGTATACTGCCTGTATACTTTGGAGAGTATATCAGTTTGCAGTGTAACAAACTATTCCAAAATGCAGTGACTTAAAATAGTACTCATTACTACTTACAAGCCAAGGTCAACTTCTGGTGTCAGCTGGACTATTCAGATGTCTGCAGCCAGCTCTGAATTGAGTAGGCAACTCTGCTGATCTTGGCTATGCACTCTCACAGTTTGGAGGTTAGCTGGCTGTAGGCCACTCAGCCTAGACAGCTGTGGTCTTTCATCCTTTAGGAGCCTAAGCTCGGGCTTATTCAAATGTCAGTGGCAGAGTTCCAGGAGGAAAAGTAGAAACTACAAGGCCTCTTGAGGCCTAGGCTTGGACCTGGTACACCATTCTTCTACATTCTGTTGGCCGAAGCGAGACACAAGGCAAGCCTAGATACAGGGATGGGTAAGTAGATTCTATCCCTTGATAGGAAGAACTGCAGAATCACATATTAAAGGCTATGGATGTAGGGAGAGGTGGAAAATGGTCACCATATCTGCAGTTGATCTACCAAAATAGAGCAACTTGATAATATCTGGAGGCACTTATCCTCTGTGACCGAGAAATTTGACTTTTAGTATAAATCTCAGAGAAACTCTCTCACCTGGTAACAAGGAGATATATTAGATCCACAAGAGGGTTTTTGTGGCATTTTTAGTAATAGCAGAACTAAACTGACAAGCGAATGGATTAATAAATTATGGTAAATTCCTAAAATAGATAACTGTTCAACAACTAAAATGAATTACCTAGAACTACATATGTCAGTATAGCTAAAACTCTGAAACATAATACTGAGGGCAAAAGTTATAGAAGGTATAATACTTTTTTTAAATTAAGTAGAGAAACTTGCAGAAAATATTGTTAGTAGTGGTTACATACCCAAGTAGTAAAAGTATAAAAACATGCAGGAACCAATTTCAGGTGAATAGTTGTCTCTTGCAGGGGGTGGGGAATACAGTTCTTCTTCTTCCTCAGAGAGCTGCCTTTAAAATCAAGGGAAGAAGTAGCAGGAACCTTTCAGCTACAAATAACAGAACACCTGATTAAAAGTGGCTTCAGCACCATTGGTTATGTGAGAAACATGAAAGGCCCAGAGGTTGGTCATTATTACCTCATTGCTTCAGTAGCTCCACAGCATCAGGGCGCTGGGTCAGCTTCTCACCAGATTTCTTTGGCCTTCCCCTTATGAGCAGATGACGGTAGCAGCTCCAGCTTTCACATCCCCACTTGACAAGGAAGTATAGGGGGGGTTTTGTGCCGTCTTTTTATCATGGTGGGAAATCTTTTCCAGAAGTCCCCAAGAGCAGCCTCTAAGGAGCCGCGGAACATGCAGCACCCCTGAACCAGTCCCTGCAGAGGGGAGCAGAATTTCCTATGCCTTGCTTAGGCATGCCATCTCAAAGTACACCACAGCCACCACCTGGACAGAATCTGGATCTCCCTGATAGCGGCAATGGAAGGGAAATGCCTA
Source organism: Pithecia hirsuta (assembly GCA_963573645.1). Classification (NCBI taxonomy): domain Eukaryota; kingdom Metazoa; phylum Chordata; class Mammalia; order Primates; family Pitheciidae; genus Pithecia; species Pithecia hirsuta. The sequence goes on along the minus strand of CAUYLZ010089189.1, from coordinate 18,091 downwards.
TGGGCTGGGCAGACGTCATTGTCAGTCAGAATGTCCACGGTAGAGTGAAAAGCTGGTTTCAGAAGATGACGGTCCACTTTGTGCCCATCCAAACCAAACAACAAAGCCAGGATTCCTGTGGTCGATCATTTTAGGCACGTGTTCGAAGAACCATCACCCACATTAGTGCCTCTGCCTAAGCGTTTGTACATATGCAGGGAGACTGCCACAGGGAAAGATGAGATCCAGCCCTTTCCAGAGAAATACCTCAATCCCAGTAGAACACCTCAAAGGAAAAAGAGACACTTGTGTTTTTTTCTCTTAAAAAAGCAGGGCGAGGCAGGTGGCTCACACCTGTAATCCCAGCACTTTGGGAGACCAAGGTGAGAGGATCGCTTGAGGCTCAGGATTTCAAGACCAGCCTGGGCAACATAGTAAAACCCTGTCTCCCCTCAAAAATTTTATTTTTGTGAGACGTAGTCTTGCTGTGTTACCCAGGCTGGAGTGCAGTGGTGCAATCTCAGTCCACTGCAGTCTCTGCCTCCCAGTTCAAGCGATTCTCCTGCCTCAGCCACCTGAGTAGCTGGGATTATAGGCACCCATCACATCCAGCTAATTTTTTTGTGTTTTTAGTAAACAGTAAACATGGGGTTTCGCCATGTTGGCCAGGCTGGTCTCAAACTCCTGACCTCAGGTGATCTGCCTGCCTCAGCCTCCCAAAGTGCTGGGATTACAGGCGTGAGTCACCACACCTGTCCTAAAAAAAAAATTTAAGAAATTACCGGTTGTGGTGGCACGTGCCTGTTGTCCCAGCTACTTGGAAGGCTAACACAGGATTGCTTGAGCCCAGGAGTTCAAGGCTGCAGTGAGCTATGACCACGCACATTAGCCTGGGCAACAGAGCAAGACCCTGTCTCTTAAAAAAAAGAAAAAGGTTAGGCAATTGTTCATTATCTTTGTTAACTAGGCCTAAAGTACTAGACAAGGGCAAAAGAATTTTCTCTACTAAGATGAACTTTAAATAAAGACTTCCTCTCTAGATTAGTGGTGTTTGACATATAGATTGAAACTGTAACTCCTTTCATATAATTTTGTAAAAGACAGATCCAACCAGCATCCTGACAGGACCAAATTTACATATACCCCTGAATTCAATCTTATCCTCAAATGTGTGAGCCAAATATCTGTCAGATGTGGCCCTGACATATATCCCAACCTGCATGCAGGAATCATGTGACAGATAAAAATAACCCACTCTCAGATTGCTTGTGGCAGCATTTGAGAAAAGTCTAGGAGATGAAAGTTGGACTCTTGAGTCTGGGAAAACTGTGAAAAAGTAAGATAGTTAAATTCTGTCTGGGACAACCTTTCCCTGCAAGGAATTTTGCTTTTTGTCAGCACTATGACTTTAAAGAACTGAAATCCTTTTACTAAAGAAGGGACCTCTTCCTGAGAAAAATGCTGAATTCCAATTTTTAAAACAGTAAATATGGAAATATTTCTTTTGTTTTATGCTGTAGAATTATGGGTAAAATCACTTTAAACAGAATTCTGCTAATTAGATCCCATAAATATTATGAAAGAAAGGCTAAGGGACAAATAAAAGTATCATTAGCTGAGTATGGTGGCATGCACCTGTAATCCCAGCTACTTGGGAGGCTGAGGCAGGAGAATTAGTAGATTCCAGGAGTTTGAGGCTGGCTTGGGCAACGTAGACATCATCTAAATAAACAAACAAACATCATTAGTATCTACATTTTTTAAGTTGGAAGACTAATTAGAAGTGAAAAATACCCCTGAAATGTTGGTGTACAAAATGGCAGCATTATTTGATTTACACTAAATTTTATACATTTGTATCTATTTTAAATAGGTACTTTTACATTTTTCTTAACTGCATCAAGCAGAGTGAATCATAGATACATGTTAGTGTCAAATGCAGAGGTTACTGTTATTTTTATTTTATTTATTTTTTTAAATAGAGATGGGGTTTCTCCGTATTGATCAGGCTGGTCTCAAACTCCCGACCTCAGGTGATCCACCCATCTTGCCCTCGCAAAGTGCTGGGATTACAGGCGTGAGCCACTGCACCCAGCTAGAGGTTACTATTATTAAATAAAAGTTTTGTTTTTTGAAGTTATTTTGTTTTGTTTTTTTGAGACACGGTCTCTCTGTTGCCCAGGTTGGAATACAGTGGTGTGATCGTGGCTCACTGCAGCCCTGACTTCCTGGGCTTAGGTGATCCTCCACTTCAGCCTCCTGAGTAGCTAGGACTATAGATATGTGCCACCATGCCTGGCTAATTTTTTGTATTTTGTAGAGATGGGGTTTCACCATATTGCCCAGGCTGGTCTCGAACTCATGGGCTCAAGCAGTTCACCTGCCTCAGCCTCTCAAAGTGCTGAGATTACAGGCATGAGCCACTATGCCCAGCCACACAAAAGTTTTAAATGAATTCTATTGAATTGTCATAACATTAAGTTGATGTATACCCTAAAAGTTTGGAGATTGTTTTATAAACTTTTAGTTTCTTTAAGAAAAAAATCATAGGATAGTAGCTGCTGAAGAGAATGCTCTCTCTCCTTTGTGGAGGAGAAAGGTGAATAAGACCTCTTAAATCTTTTCTCACGTTTGTCCCCCAAGGCCTTCATCTGCCCCAACAGCTCTCCTCCCAGACCCTTAGTGGAGGCTTCTGGCAGGAGCACAAGTGACGTGTCTCAGGAGATGAGCGGAGTGTGTTCAGGCTGCCTGGGATCAGAATACAGAACTGGCTTTCCAACCCAGGCTGGCCTGGCAGCTTGTTTCACTTGTTCAGGCAGCTTCATCAGTTAATTCATGAAGTATACGCTAGCTAGTTTTAGCTGGCTATGGAGGACAGTTATTTCTAAAATTGTAGAGAGACAACTTACAGTTTTCTTAAGAAAAGGTAGACATTTCCTTTCTAGACATTTCCATTCAAGTAGACCAAAGCCACATGGGATGGATATAAAATGGTAGAGAAAGCAGACATGTTCGCAAGAGAAATGAACAGAGTTCCTTGACAGATAATTAGCAAAAATTAATTTCAAAATATGTCATCCAGGCCCGGCCCACGGGCTCACACCTGTTATCCCAGTACTTTGGGAGGCCACAGTGGGCAGATTGCTTGAGGCTAGGAGTTCAAGACTAGCCTGGGCAGCACAACAAGATCTTGTCTCTACCAAAAAAGAATTTAATTAGCTTGGTGTGGTGGCATGCACCTGTAGTCCCAGCTACTTGAGATGGTGAGGTGGGTGGATCACCTGAGGTCAGGAGTTCAAGACCAGACTGGCCAACATGATGAAACCCCATCTCTACCAAAAATACAAAAATTAGCTGGGCTTGGTGGCGCACGCTTGTAGTCCCAGCTATTTAGGAGGCTGAGGCAGTAGAATTGCTTGAACCCAGGAGGCAGAGGTTGTAGTAAGCCAAGACCGTGCCACTGCACTCCAGCCTGGGTGACAGAGTGAGACTCTGTCTCAGAAAAGGAAAAGAAAGAGGAAAAAAAAGTATATATTAAAAAGATCTAGGCTGGGCGCAGTGGTTCACGCCTATAATCCCAGCACTTTGGGAGGCAAAGGCGGGCAGATCATGAGGTCAGGCGTTCGATACCAGCCTGGCCAACATAGTGAAACCCCGTCTCTACTAAAAATATGAAAAAAAAATCAGCCGGGTGTGGTGCTGGGCGCCTGTAGTCCCAGCTACTTGGGAGGCTGAGGTAGGAGAATCGCTTGAACCCAGAAGGTGGAGGTTGCAGTGAGCCGAGATCGCGCCACTGCACTCCAGCCTGGCGCCTCGTGACGGAGTGAGACTCTGTCTCAAAAAAAAAAAAAAAAAAAAAAAGGACTATCACTGAAGTTGTCCCTCTCCCTGCCATTTGTTGAATCAGTGAGTAAATGAATTAAGTAATCTATAGATGTATGTATGTATGTAGGTGTGTGTGTATGTATTTAGAGACAGGCTCTGGCTCTGTTGCCCAGGCTGGAGTGCAGTGATGTGATCTCAGCTCACTGCAACCTCCGCATCCCAGATCCAAGAAACCCTACCACCTCAGCCTCCCGAGTAGCTGGGACTGCAGGCGTGCACCATCACACCCAGCTAATTTTTGTATTTTTTGTAGAGATGGAGTTTCGCCATGTTGCCCAGGCTGGTCTTGAACTCCTGAACTCAAGTGATCAGCTTCCCAAAGTGCTAAGATTACAGGTGTGAGCCACAGTACCTGGCCAATTGATTGATTGATTGATTGAGACATGGTCTCACTCTGTCACCCAGGCTGGACTGCAGTGGTACAGTCATAGCTCAGTGCAACCTTGAACTCCTAGGCTCAGTGATTGTCTCACATCAGCGCCCCCAGTAGCTGGGACTATAGGTGCATGCTGCCATGACTGGCTAATTTTTATTTATTTATACGTTTTTTGAAATGGAGCCTTGCTCTGTCACCCAGACTGGAGTGCAGTGGTGCAATCTTGGCTCACTGCAACATCCACCTCCCAGGTTCAAGCGATTCTCCTGCCTCAGCCTCCCGAGTAGCTGGGATTACAGGCACCTGCCACCACACCCGGCTAATTTTTGTATTTTTAGTAGAGATGGGTTTTCACCATGTTGGCCAGGCTGATCTTGAATTCCTGATCTCTGGTGATCCACCTGCCTTGGCCTCCCAAAGTGCTGGGATTACAGGTATGAGCCACTGCACCTGGCTGACTCGCTAATTTTTAAAAAAATTTTTAGAGGCAGGGTCTTGCTATGTTGCCCAGGCTGATCTCGAATTCTTATCCTCAAGCGATCCTCCCACTTCACCCTCCCAAAGTGGCAGTGAGCCACTGTGCTTGGCCTGAAGTAATAATGCCTGAAAATATTTTTGGTATGGTGGCTTCTTGGCCTTGATTATCTTGCTCTCTTTGGCTAGCTTTGCAGAAAGGAGAGAGACCAGAGGAAATGAGAGGCATTCTAACTTCCCAGAGCATACACTGCTGTTAGCAGTCTACGACACACAGAAAACACTGGTATCACTTCACAGATCTGGAGTCTGCCCAAGCTGTGTCCTCTTGTTTTTTTTATAAACTGCTTAAGAAGACTCAGCATGAGGCCAGCAATATAATTCACGTGCATTAATTTTTCTTTTCACTTTTCAGGCTGGAGTAAAAGGGACATTGGGAAGATTAGTTGGAATTTTTGAGGTAAGTCTGTTAAAATCTTTGGTACAAATGATATGTATTAATAACCACACAGAGGCCAGGCGCAGTGGCTCATGCCTATAATCCCAGCACTTTGAGAGGCTGAGGCAGGCAGATCATGAGGTCAAGAGTTCGAGACCAGCGTGGCCAACATGGTGAAACCCCATCTCTACTAAGAATACAAAAATTAGCTGGGCGTGGTGATGCATGCCTGTAATCCCAGCTACTCGGGAGGCTGAGGCAGGAGAATCACTTGAACCCAGGAGGCAGAGGTTGCAGTGAACCAAGATTGTGCCACTGCACTCCAGCCTGCATGACAGAGCAAGGCTCTGTTGTGGGGGGAGGGGACCACACATATGTCAATGTCGGAAAAATCCTATCTCTGTTTCAGCAAGTTTTTTTTAGTTATTTTTAACTTTTTGAGACAACGTCTCACTCTGTCACCCAGGCTGGAGTGGAATGGAGTGGCATAGTCATAGCTCACTGCAGCCTTGGACTCCTGGGCTCAAAGTAATCTCCTGCTTCAGCCTCCCAAGTAGGTGAGACTACATGCACACACCACCACGCCTTCTAATTTTTTTTAATGTTTTTTAGAGACAGGGTCTTGCCATGTTGCCCAAGCTAGTCTCTTAACACCTGAGCTTAAGCCATCCTGCCTCAGCCTCCCAAAATGTTGGGGTGACAGGCGTGAGCCACCATGCCCAAACTCAGTGAGTTTTGTAAAGAAAACAGCACCTACAGAGAATAACATACTTTAAAAGAAAAAAAAAATAAGCAAGGAAGAAATCCCATAGTCTCCTCTAAACTACTAGAATTATTTGTAAGTATTATTTTACCCCATTCCTACCTTTCTTCCTCTTCTCCGAAGGTAAGAGGAAGGGTAGCTAAGTGTAGAGAGACAGAAGAAAAATAGAAGACAAGTAACTATAATAAAGGAAGAACAGGGAAATAAGCTATGGTAAAAATTTGAAAGAAGGCAGGGAAAAAAAGTAAGAAAGATCAGCTGAGGCTGAGTACAGTGGCTCATACCTGTAATCCCAGCATTTTGGGAAGCCGAGGCAGGAAGATCACTTGAGGCTAGGAGTTCAAGACCAACCTGAGCAACACAATGAGACCCTATCTCTTTTTTTTTTTTTTTTTTTGGGCAGGAAGTAAATTTATTGGTTCATATTATGAGGGGGCAGCACAGTGGAAGCCCTCATGAGTGCAGGGCCCGCCACTTGTCTAGAGGGCCACGATTGGGGATGTACTTAACCCTACAGCCATCTGGGATGAGCCGCTTCTCAGCCACCATGTCTTCAAATTCATCGGCATTGAACTTGGTGAAGCCCACTTCTTTGAGATGTGGATCTTCTGGCGGCCAGGGAACTTGAATTTGGCCCCGCGCAGGGCCTCAATCACATGCTCCTTGTTCTGCAGCTTGGTGTAGATGGACATGATCACTTGGCCAATGTGAACCCTGGCCACAGTGCCCTGAGGCTTTCCAAAGGCACCTCGCATGCCTGTTTGGAGCCTACATTGGGGTAGTGCAAGGTCAGACACGTGAACATACATCTGGAAGGCCTGTCTCCAAGGTCCCTTAGAGTAACCCATACAAGAAACAGGCTGCAAGCACTACCAAGGAAGCTGCTGTTTGCAGCCATTGCACACTGGGCCCCCATGAGGAAAGGAATGAGATTCTATCTCTACAAAAAGTTTAAAAAATAAAAATATCAGAAGAAAGGTCTCTGATGGAAAAAATACATATGTAATTTTTTTTTCTTTTTTTTTTGAGAGTCTTGCTCAGTCGCCTAGGCTGGAGCGTAGTGGCATGATCTCGGCTCACCACAACCTCCACCTCACAGGTTCAAACGGTTCTCCTGCTTCAGCCTCCCAAGTAGCTGGGATTACAGGCACCCACCACCACATCTGGCTAATTTTTGTATTTTTAGTAGAGACGGGGTTACACCATGTTGGCCAGGCTGTTCTGGAACTCCTGACCTCAGGTGATTACCCACCTCAGCCTCCCAAAGTGCTGGGATTATAGGCATGAGCCACCACCCCCAGCAATAAATTAATTTTTTTAAAAGGTGGCTGGGCACTGTGATTCATGCCTGTAACCCCAGCATTTTGGGGGGCCAAAGTGGGAGGATCACTTGAGCCTAGGAGTTCAAGACCAGCTTGGGCAACATGGTGAAATCCTGTCTCTAAAAAAAAATACAAAAATTGGCTGGGTGTGGTGGCTCACATCTGTAATACCAGCACTTTGGGAGACTGAGGAGGGCGGATCACTTGATGTCAGGAATTCGAGATCAACCTGGCCAACATGGTAGAACCTTGTCGCTACTAAAAATAAAAATTTAGCTGGGCATGGTGGTACATGCCTGTAGTCCCAGCTACTTAGGAAGCTGAAGCAGGAGAATGGCTGGAGCCTGGGAGGCAGAGGTTGCAGTGAGCCAAGATCATGCCACTGTACTCCAGCCTGTGTAACAGACCAAGACTCTGTCTCAAAAAAAAAAAAATTATCTGGGCATGGTGGTGCATGCCTGTACCAGCTACTTGGGAAGCTGAGTTGAGAGGATCACCTAAACTCAGGAAGGTCAAGGCCTCGGTGAGCCGTGATCATGCCACTGCACTCCACCCTGGGTGACAGAGTAAGGCCTCTCTCTCCAAAAAAAAAAAGATGAATGGGTTAGTGGGAAAAGAGATGTGTGTGTATATCACACTCAGCTTGTTTGTCTTGATGGGGTCACTGAAGTTTGAGACCTCTGTGGTGGTCCACCCATCCACAGTCTTCTCTCCCTGGTGTTCTAGCTAATTAAATTTATATGATGCCTTTTTCTTGAGGGATCACAGCATTCCTGTGAAGTTAGTTGTATTTAGGGGAAGGGGAGGAAAAACCAATGTAAATACTTGGTTTTAGAAGTCCAGCCAAAGAGTACACCCTCAAATTCAAGTGTGGCCTATTTTGAATCATGTAGCTATAACTGTAGTACCATAAAAAGTAAAAGTTTAGAATCTTTGTGTCTAGGTTCTCTGGACATACGCATAAGAGTGTGTTTCATTTCAGCAGTTCCAGCTCTCTAAGGAAAAACTCTCTCTGTTTTTCTTTCTTTGCCCTTCAGAACCAGGAGAGAAAGCACAGGACGTATGTCTATGTGCTCATTGTCACTGAAGTGCTGGAAGACTGGGAAGATTCAGTTAACATTGGTAAGCCATCACCAGACAGCCTGGAAAGGGCTCCTCACAGCCAGCCCTTGCCATGCCACAGGTCATTACCAGCACCAGAAACAAGAGCTTGCCAGGCTCAGTGGCTCACACCTGTAATCCCAGTACTTTGAGAGGCCAACACAGGAGGATCACCTGAGCCCAGCAGTTTGAGACCAGTTTGGGCAACATTGTAAGACCTGATCTCTGCAAAAATCAGAAGAATTAGCTGGGCGTGGTGGTACGTGCCTGTGGTCCCAGCTTCTCAGGAGCCTGAGGCAGGAAGATCATTTGAGCTTGGGAGGTTGAGGTCACATTGAGCCATAATCATGCTGCTGCACTCCAGCCTGGGCAACAGAGTGAGATCCTGTCTAAAAAAAAAAAAAACGAGCCAGATAAAGAATAGAAATAATTGAAAGATGTGTCTAATAAACAAGCATGTACATTTTGAACTTGATAGTATTTTGAAATGTTTAAATGGAGTCTGGACTACATGGTCCACAAATAGAAGCATGACTCCTAAAAATAAGAAATGTTGCTTCTAAAATCGAACTGGATCCTTCTCAAAAGGGCTATATTTCTACACCTCTTGACCAGACATTGATTGAGAGCCTCTGCCCTACCAGGTTCACTGCTGGCCATGGGGACCGTAGGTGAGAGCAGGACCTTGGTGTCACTCCTCACAACATTCGTATTGTTGAGAAAACTGTTGGTTTCGTGGTTTGAGTCCCTCCAGAAATCATTTAGTAGATGCAGAATAGTGCAGGTAGTTTCTAGTTTTATTCATATAAAATATGAATATGTGTTTTATTTTTTCATATTTTATATGAATATAAAAAATTATAAAATTTATGAAATTTTATAAAAGGGTACTGGCTGTACCCTCTAGGTACACCCATTCTCCCAAAGGAGCCATTTTCTTTGATCTCATACGGCTATTACATTTACATCTTTTGAACTATAAACTCTGGTGGTACAAAGGTTGGTTCACAGTTTGTTTACCTCTGAAGGAAAGTATATTCTAGAAAGAACACTAATTTCCACTGGACAGATAAAATTTACTTGCTAAAATTCTCCCTTTATTGTTAGTGTTTGCCCTGCCGCCATGCCCCTCACATTGTTACTCTGGGCAGTTCGTAGCCCTTTGGCTTTGTGTCTAGTAATAATGCAGGGTGCTCAAGGAAATAAATTCAGTGTGGGTATACTGAAAACAGACTCCCTGACAGCTGTGCTAGTGCCTTAAAAGGAGACGGCAATGGATGTGTGGTGTGGCCCTGTCCTCAGAGCACTCTCTGTCAGGCAGGAGTCACACACTTGTGATACTAATTTTTTTAGGTACCATTGCTCTGTTAATATCCAAACAAGCCTTTCACCTTGTACTCCCACTTCTGAGAATTGACCCTAATGAAATAATCTAAAATATGACAAACAGGCCTATGGAGCCTTCCTTCAGATGATCTTACTACCATTATAACTGGTTAAAAATTGCATCTTAAATATGTAACTCATTGTGGATGCTTGGTTAGTAAAAAAAAGAAAAAGAAAAAAAGAAAAGAATAAATAAGAAAATGTATAACTCAATGAATGACAAATAATGACATGCGTCTGATGGAATGTTATACAGCTGTTAAACACCATAGTTATAAAAGTTATATGCAGCCAGACGCAGTGGCTCACACCTGCAGTTCCAGCACTTTGCAAGGCCAAGGTGGGTAGATCACCTGAGGTCAGGAGTTCAAGACCAGCCTGGCCAACATGGCAAAACCCTGTCTCTACTAAAAATACAAAAATTAGCCAGGCATGGTGGCAGGCGCCTGTAATCCCAGCTACTCAGTAGGCTGAGGCACGAGAATCACTTGAGCCTAGGTGGCAGAGGTTGTAGTGAGCCAGGATCACACCACTGCATTCTAGCCTGGGTGACAGAATGAGACTCTGTCTCAAAAATAATAATAATAAAATCACAGACAACTGAGCTCCAGTGATATGGAAATGGTTAAATGAACGATAGTACATCCATGCTAGATATTATGACATAATGCAGCCACATCTCATAAAAAAAAAAAAAAAGAGTCTCACTCTGTTGTCCAGACTGGAGTGCAGTGGCATGATCACAGCTCACTGCAGCCTCAACCTCCTGGGCGCGAGGAGACCTCTTGCCTTAGCCCCACTAGCAATGGCAGTGTCACATTTTTTTCATAACATAGCTTGCTTAAGAAATAGTGTGAAATAGGACAGGCGTGGTGGCTCATGCCTGTAATTCCAAGCATTTTGGGAGGCCAAGGCAGGAGGATCACTTGAGGCCAGGAATTTGAGACCCCATTTATACCCAAAAAAAAGAAGAAGGTGTGGCATGTGCCTGTAGCCCTAGCTACTTGGGAGGCTGGTTCAGGAAGATCCCTCGAGTCTGGGAGCTTGAGTTTGCAGTGAACTATGATCATACAATTGCAATCCAGCCTGTGAGACCCTGTCTCTGGGAAAAAAAAAAAAAAAAGAAAATGTGAATTAAAAAGAACCAGTAACAAATTAAAAAGCAAACTCTTAGCAGCACATACTCTGTGCCAGATACTCTTCAGGTGCTTTGCATGTTAATCCTCATAACAAACTTGTGAGATAGGCCCTATTTATTGTCTGTTCGGAAAATGGAGCAGGAGCACAGCTGCCCAAGCTGGCCTTTATGTGATTGGAGCCCAGCAGTGTGGCTTCAGAGTCCTTGTTCCTGACCATAACACTCTAGCAGAGCTGCTCAGGATTTGGAGCACCTGAAAGCATGATCCACGTTTAGTTGTCCCAAGATTGCTTGTTTTTCAAGTATATGAAAAAAGGGCAATTGTGCTAGGGTGTTGAGAGTGGACTTTTCTGGTTTATAAGATTATGGGTACTTACTACTTTTATAAGAGAAAAAATATAAAGGATTTAAAAACGTGCATTTTAAAAGAGTAAGAAAATAGACTGAAAAGTATGAGACTGTATTGAGATTTTTTTCATTTAAAAATATTTCATGTTATGTAACAAATCACTCTTATAAGAAAACTTTTAAATAAGTTACTGATTACAAACCAGCCATCCTAGTAATTCTGGAAGCTGATGCTCGTGTTGATTCCCCCCACCTTGGGACAGGGTATCACTCTCACCATGCTGGAGTGCAGTGGCACGATCACAGCTCACTGCAGCCTCAACCTCCTGGGCTCAGGTGCTCCTCCCATCTCAGCCTCCTAGGTAGCTGGGACTACACGATTGTGCCACCACGCCCAGCTAATTTTTGTATTCTTTGTAGAGACAGAGTTTTGCCATGTTGCTCAGGCTGGTCTCAAACTCCTGGGCTCAAGCAATCCGCCCTCATGTCAGTTTTTACAGGAGATGGGGATGTTGCTGGGCTTTGGCTCCTAATGTATATGCAAGCAAGGAAAGCTCAGAGTGGGAGGAGAACACTAGCCATAGTTTCCTCTGGAGGACAGGTTTTACACCGTTAGTCTTAGCTCTTCAGTTTCCAGGGTTCTCACTATTTTCTACATTAGACATTGATGTCACATTTGAAGCATATGAAGAAAAAAAAGAAAAAAAATGTATAAAAAGAAAAAAAAAGCATAAAAAGAAAAAAAATGTATAGAGGCATTGCTTTAACATTTTCTTCTACACTTTCTCAAACGTTCTAGGCTTAGAAACCTTACTGCTCTTGTACTAGTTTCTTTTCTCTCTGCCTCCACAGGAAGGAAGAGGGAATGGTTTAAAATAGAAGATGCCATAAAAGTGCTGCAGTATCACAAACCCGTGCAAGCGTCATATTTTGAAACATTGAGGCAAGGCTACTCAGCCAACAATGGCACCCCAGTCGTGACCACCACGTACTCGGTTTCTGCTCAGAGCTCGATGTCAGGCATCAGATGACTGAAGACTTCCTGTAAGAGAAATGGAAATTGGAAACTAGACTGAAGTGCAGATCTTCCCTCTCACCCTGGCTCTTTCCACTTCTCCTCACAGGCCTCTTCTTTCAAATAGGCATGATGGGCAGCAGAGAAAGGGTATATTGATAATGTTGCTGTTTGGTGTTAAGTGATGGGGCTTTTTCTTCTCTTTTTATTGAGGGGTGGGGGTTGGGTGTGTAATTTGTAAGTACTTTTGTGCATGATCTAGCCCTCCCTCCTCCCATCCCTGCAGTCCTCTGAAGAGAGGCCAGCAGCCTTCCCCTGCCTTGGATTCTGAAGTGTTCCTGTTTGTCTTATCCTAGCCCTGGCCAGACATTTTTCTTTGATTTTTAATTTTTTTTTTTATTAAAAGATACCAGTATGAGATGATAACCTTTCAAGAATTTGTCCTGTAATGTGCTGTACAGTTCAGTAGGGTGGTCACCTTCATTGCAGGATACATTTATCTACACATTATATAATGGACATATAATATGTAAATAAATGACTTCTAGAAAGAGACATTTAACTGTTTAATTTTTTAAGGTTTTTTTTTCTCTTTTAATTTGGGCATTTCTGGAATTGAGAACCTCACAGTTAATACAGCTTTTTGTTTTTGAAGCTAGTAGCTGGGGAGGTTTCCCTGTCCTCTTTCTGTTTCCCAGCCAGTAGTTACATAGGTATGGGAAGAGTTTAGCTACCTTCATAGTGCTCCCAGGACTCATGGCCTTTCCTTCTTTATGCTGTATTTCCATGCCAAGAAGGAAACCAGAAGAAACCTTTTTGTTTTTTTAAAAACCAAGCTAGAAGCAAATGGCCTCAGCCCAGATCTGGAAAAACAATGATAGAAATTGAATTCTGCCCCACATCTTGACAGTAGAGTGAACTGGTTCTTGGGATTACTTATCTAAAAAACTGGAGCATCAGGCACTGTTTCTGTCCTGCTGGTTTGGAATCTTTTCCATAATGCTACTTATTGCCAACAATGGCCTCTCTTCCTGTCCATATATGCCTTACACTGTGCTGACCTGGATATCATCCTTGTGCTCTGAAGCATCCAGCTATACTTTGCAGGTGCATCAATGCAGTCCTGTCCCTGCACAGGGTAACCGTGTTCCTGAAAAGTATGTGGGGGAAATTGAGGTGCTTGCTTGTCTTCGTAGTGGTGCGGCACTTGTGATTGCATTATGGAGCATGCTTAGAGCTATTAAATTGTTCTCCCATCTCCCACCAGGATACGAAAGGTCCACATGGGAAGCCACGTAATCATTTATTAGAGTGGCTACATAATACACTGGCTCACTGCAGACTCTCTTGTTGGTTTTTTATGCAGGTTTCATGCTGGCTTCATTTGCCAGTTGTGTTGTTTGGTTGGGAAGTAAGAGGGTCTTGAGATTGAGGGATAGAAAGGGTTATATACTGATTGATCCCTGGCTTAGGACAGGAGATTGTCTCAGTACTCCAGTGGCATCTCCTTAGCCAAGATGTGAAATTAAAATTGTAGTTCTCCTTATTTAAAAATTCCAATAAAGCATTTAAGCTTAGAAAAGCTTTTACTTTTCCCTCTCACTAAAAGAAAGGTATGTATCTTGTAGCCTTGTGTCACTTAGTGTTCAGCACTCTTGGGAACATCATTTGGTGAACTTTAAATTTTGCTCTCTACTCTTAGTTTATATCCTTTCTCCCAGTCTTGAAACACAGGGCCAAAGAGCAGTTGTAATCTTGGGATACCATGATACCTCTAGGAAAGGAAGTACATCCCCAGGGAAAGGTCCCATTGGATAAGAACAGCACCATGGGGCTTGAGTCTGAATGCCAACTTGCTATTCACACATTCTTCTTAAAAATGAACACACTGTTTCTTATCGTCACTTAAAGTATTCTGAAGTTCTGTTTAAATAAATAAAGGGGAACATAAAGCAGATTTAACCACATGCTAAGTGAAATTCAAGAAACACATTCTTCCAGATAAATTCTACCTTGATGGTATGGATTTGAAAGTACTTTGCAGGAAAATAGTCAGTACTCTTTAAAAAGGAACTACAGGGCCAGGTGCAATGGCCTCACGCCTGTAATCCTAGCACTTTGAGAGGCCAAGGCAGGTGGATCACTTGAGGCCAGGAGTTGGAGACCAGCCTGGGCAACAGAGCGAGACTCTGTCTCAATAAATAAATAAGAAAATAAAACAGAACTGTGGTACTAACAGTCGTTTTTACATTTTTTTAATGATCTGAGTATGTTTTGACTGTGCTAGTGTAACAATATCCTACCCCAAAAGTGCAGTTTTGATTGTCGTTGGTGTCTTTGGGTCAGGAAAGTGAACTGTGCCAAGAAGTATTGTTTAGTGACATGAATGGATTCCTATTAATGCAATTAACTGGAGAGATTGTGCTGATGCTTTCTTAACTGACAAAAGGAGGCTTTGTCCAACATCAGAATTGTTGAAACTGGTGCTATTTTCTGTCGCACTGGGATTCTGGTGATCTGGGATTGGTGTTTTTCCTCCGTGGCACCGTAAACACCATGGCTGTCTTTACTGATGTCATCATAGTCCTTTAATGATAGATTAGTTAGACCCATGGTTGCAATACCTTTATCTCCCCAAAGAAAAGAAGCAAAAGAAAGCACAAAAACTACCCTGTTTGCAGAATATTTCATTGACATTGATTTGTCATTAATTCTACCAGTGCTGATCTCATTCAGGCTTGGTAGAAACAGGTTCCTGTGTTTAGGGCAGATCCCTAGCCTCTCGCTCACAGTGAATTTGCATGTCCTAGATTCTGGTTATTACTAGAGCATCCATTAAAGTCTACCAAAGTCAGGACAGAAGAAGATAGCAGTGGATTTAAAAAATTTTTTAGTTTATAAATTACAGCCCTTGGGGAAACACTAATAAGATCATGTGATCTTATGGACCAGGATATTCTCTGTCTCTCCCCTTGAGTGTGTGTGGGGTATGTGTGTGTGAGACAAGGGCTGCCAGGAGGTATCAACCATGTTAGATTTTCTGTAGCCTTCCAGAAACAGTGCAGCCCACGAAACAGGAATCTTGATTTTGCTCATAACAAACATAACAGGATGGAACAGTTAGTGAATTGACTGTGTTTTGTTTTCACAAGTGTCCACCACTCCATCTGCCCTGCATGGAGAGGGCTCTCACTGCTAGGTCTAGGCTGAGCCATCTGGAAGGATCAAAGGGTATGGGAGTATCACCCCCTGTCAGTCTGCAGAAGGTCTCGAGGGTGGCAGCACAGCAAGATTTCCACCTTCTGCACTGCGCTGCACAGCCCCATGGAACACTGAGGCCTTTGAGGTCTTGCTTCTTGCAGCCTCTGGGGAGCAGAGTAGGTCACTGCCCTCTGGGGGTGTTTTGCAGTAGTTTTGTAAATGTGTTGCTACATAGTCAAGTTCCTTTGTGGCAACGAAATATTTTGTTTTGTTCTTAGGAGTCAGCCCATGTAATGCCTCTTAGGCTTTCTTGCTTAGAAGAAAAAAGTCACCCTTTGTGGTTTTTAAAAGAAGAAAAAAATTCTGTGTTGATTTGTTCATCATCCTCCTTTCCCTTCCCTTTTCTCCACATAACAGTGCTCATTGGATGCTCCTACCAAACCTTCTTAACCAGAGAAGTAATAGGTATTTGTTAGACCTGGGTGTATGTTTCACATGTTATCCTTCACATATTTCACATTTTCATCTAGTACTTTATTAATGCCTTTGTTGGAGTCCCCATCCTCATCTTAAAAAACAACAGCTTAGCCTAAGCCACATTTACTTTTTTTAGTTCACAAAAAGGATTTCATAGCCACAATGTGATTTTTGCCACAACTGTGTGATTTTAATATTCTCTGTTATCGAGGGTAGATTTAGAATTGCAGGAAATACCTGGAGAAATCACAGTGGGATGAATTTTTGCTTTAAGAGACATAAGAGTTGGCTGTAATTGATAACACGGCTTCATCCTAGTCCCATCTGCTTTTCAGAAAATAGCCCACATCTTTACAAAATACAGGACACTTGTGGGACAGTTAAGCAGGTATGGGGAGGGGAGGGTATTATTTAATGGTGATTAAATAATGCAGATGGCCCTTCTGGTTCTTAGTTTTAAAGACTGTGGAAGAGGTCAGACTCGAGGCTCTGCAGTTCATACTGCCCAGTTGAGGTTGCAGTCATGTATTCTGAGCCCATTGGATAGAGCCTATCTCTTCAAGGCTGCAGAGGCTTCCAAGGTATGTAGCTGTCCGTGTTAGTGGCTCAGCCTTGCCTCCATCAGGGCACCCACCTAACCTGGAGCAGGTGAGAGCACCCCAGAGCCATCCTTCGTGCTCTGTGGTGAGTTTTGCAGCGGAGACTTACTTCACTATCCAGGGTAGCTGTGTTTCTGTGTCACTTGAGATACCACCTAAAAATGAAACGTTTGAGACTTTAAGGTTAAAAAAAAAAAAAGTAAATCGGGAGCATTGGCTGCAGTCCCTAAAAGATACTGTTGTCTGTGCATCAGTTGGCTTGAGGTCACCACAGGTCCTGGGAGCCCAGGAAGTCTAGGCATGCTCTCCTTTGGAGGCCAGCAGCCTTTCATAAACCCTGCCTCTAAAAGGGCGGTTTCACATTTGACCGTGTTTTTGCAATTAGCCTCAGAAACTCTTGTCTTTAGCTGATAACCTTTCAGGGATGTGAGAAGCCTACTTGGAACATCTGAGAAAATGTTACCTCTCACCTTCAGATTAATCAGTTTGTCTTCCTAGTTCCCTTAAAAATGAATGAATAGGAAGGGAACCCTATTTGGTGATGATTTGGGCATACCACTTGAGCTGAGGCTGGTGGTCACATGATTTCGGCTGTCTCTGACATGAAGCTTTTGAAGTGAGAGTCATGTCTCTTCCCTGAAGCTTTGTTTACAGTGATAATTTGCTGAGTCTGAGCTTGTCTTAGAAAATGAGACTGTCCACCTGGGGAGGGGAGCTTACAAGGAAGCCGTGTTAACTAAGAATGCTGAAGAAAGGGCTTTTGGCCAAAAAAGTAAGATTAATATCTAGAAGGTAGAAGGCAGTCATTGCTTTTGTTCCTCCAGCAGTTGGTGGTTTAATAACTCTAGGTTTCTTTTGGTTTATATCCCCAGTTCTTAATACTAAAACTTGTTTGACTTCCTATCAGGAAGCACAGAAAAAAGCGCCATTTAAAACCCTGGATATGGGCATTTAAGGATACAACAGCAGCAGCATTGCCGTTTGGCCAGGTTCATCACCATTCTGATGCCCATCCTTCCACCCTCCCTTTCCTGCCCCCTGAGCCCCCCAGCCAGGCCAGATGTGAAGATTCTATTAATCATTGATTCAGAGAACATGAATTCTTGTCTGGAATAATTAGCTACTAAATTGCTTGTTATATGACTGTACCTTTCAGACAACATCTCAACAGTACAGTAAAGTAGCTCTCCTGGACTTGAGCTTCCAGCCAGGCATTTAGTTCAAACTCTTAAGCCTTTGTGGAATTCCTTGGGGAAAAAAAGCAAGATGCCTCAGTGCCGGTGCTGGGCCTTAAGACTGTACTCCCCTCTCTGTAGGGTGGGGCTAGTGGCTCAGCTTTGGGAAATCATTTTGCCAGTAAGATTGCCTGTGAATCCCTTGTTATGTTGCACCTGTTGGGTGGCCAAGCTTGGACTTGTTTTAATTTTAACAGCAGGTTCGTGGGAAGGATTACACCAGCCGAGACAGTGTTAGGAAAATTATAAGATTTATTTACATATATACAATACCCTCAACAGCAGCACCGGTAAAAGATCAACACGGGCAGGCGCAAGTCAGTCGATTGCTAGATAGCAGCCCTCTGAATTCC
>CAUYLZ010089186.1:0-10732 GCA_963573645.1 Pithecia hirsuta | reverse complement strand
GGCTCACTGCAATCTCCGCCTCCTGGGTTCAAGCGATTCTTCCGCCTCAGCCTCCCGAGTAGCTGGGACCACAGGCGCGTGCCACCACGCCCGGCTAATTTTTGTATTTTTAGTAGAGACGGGGTTTTATGGTTTCATCATGGCCAAGATGGTCTCGATCTCGTGACCTCGTGATCCGCCCGCCTCGGCCTCCCAAAGAGCTGGGATTACAGGCATGAGCCACCGCGCCCGGCCTTTTTTTTTTTTTTTTTTTGAGATGGAGTTTCGCTCTTGTTGCCCAGGCTGGAGTGCAATGGCGCGATCTTGGCTCACCGCAACCTCCACCTCTCAGGTCAAGCGATTCTCCTGCCTCAGCCTCCCAAGTAGCTGGGATTACAGGCGTGTGCTACCACACCCGGCTAATTTTGTATTTTTAGTAGAGAGCGGTTTTCCCCATGTTGGTCAGGCTGGTCTCAAACTCCTGACCTCAGGTGATCCGCCTGCCTCAGTCTCCCAAAGTGCTGGGATTACACAGGTGAGCCTAAGTGGCTTCTGTTTGCACTCCCTGCTTTGCAGACTGCCAGGCACCGGGATGGGGAGGGGCTGAGTTGGAGAGGCGGGGCTTCGAAAGCTGTGCCAGCATGGGCAGGGACAGATGGACATCCACCTAATGACCTGGTGGGCTTGTCCAGAGGGGTGAGGAAAAACTTTGGCCCCCAGATTTGCACGTCTTTCCTTCATCTGTGACCCAGACAAGAAGTTCCAAGGAGAGGCGTGGAGGGGTCAGGAATGAAGATGGGTTTTTTTCGTCAGACAGGCAGTCTCTGAAGAAGGGGACTCTGCAGCCTCTTCCTCTTCCCCCCTACCTTGTGTGCTGGTCAAGATGGGGGCTGTGGGGACTGCTGCCAGCCTCTCTCCAGCTGCACAATTTCCATGCTGCCTTGTGGTTCCATCATCCCTGGTCAGTGCTTTCTTCCTCCCACTTTCAAAATTCATTCTTCAGGGCTTTGCTAAGAGACAACCAGCTAGTCTGATTCACTAATATCTTACAGGAAATTCTATGCATTATTCAAGGCTCTGAGCAGCTCCTGCTTCTCCCACACCTTCTCTGATTGGCCAAGTGCTGACCTCTCCCTTCCCTGAATTCAGAGGAAACCCAAGGCTGGTACCACTAGGTGGCTCTGATACATATTCTTTCTGTTTTTTATCTTCTGAGTATGTGATTTGTCTTCCCAATGAGATTTTAAACTCCCCGAGGCAGGGACCTTGTCTTTTGCTTCTTGTGTACTTTACTGTACAGCTAGTAAAACCAATTAATTAACTCAGTATGTATTTTATGTGTGCCTTCTCTATACCAGGCAGTGGTCTGGGTGCTGGGGATACAGCAGGGAGCAAAACAGACATATCTGTGCCGTCACGGAACTTACATCCCATGGGGTAAGGGTAAGGGATAGTAAATAAAATAAGTAAAATAGCTAGCCAGCCAGGTGGTGATGAAGGCCATGGAGAACAATTACACAGGGAGGGGCATACTGAGTGTGGCAGGAGGCAGTTTGCAATTTTTAATAAAAATGGGAGGGAGGGTCTCCATGGGAACAGGGCTGTTTGAGCCCAGATCTGAAGGAGGTGAGGATCTGGAGGTAGAGGGTTCTGGGCAGAGGAAAGAGCCATGTCCAGTTCCCTGGGGGCTTTAAGGAGCCTTGAGGGGGCTCGAGGGCTGGAGCAGAGGGGTGAGGGGAAGGGGATGAGGAGGAGATGCTATCACAGAGATGAGGGGGATGGACCATGTGGATCTTTCAGGCCATGTGAGTTCTTTGGTTTTATTCTGAGATGGGTGGTTCTGGAGGGTTCTGAGTGGATTCCGGCCTGATTTGACTTATCTTTTAAAGGGATCCTCCCCCTGCTGGGTGTGGTGGCTCACACCTCTAATCCCAGCACTTTGGGAGGCCGAGGCAGGCAGATCAACCTGTGGTCAGGTGTTTGAGACCAGCCTGGCCAACATGGTGAAACCCTGTCTCTACTAAAAATACAAAAAAGAAAAGAAAAGAAAAGAAAAGAAAAAATTAGCTGGGCATGGTGGTAGGTACCTGTAATCCCAGCTATTCGGGAAGCTGAGGCAGGAGAATTGCTTGAACCTGGGAGTCAGAGGTTGCAGTGAGCCAAGATCACACCACTGCACTCCAGCCTGGGCGATAGAGTGAGATTCTATCTCAAAAAAATAAAAAATTAAAAGGATCCCCCTGCTGCTATGTGGGAAATAGGCTGTAGGGAGTGAAGGGGAAACCCAGGAGACTAATGAGGAGGTAGTTACTGAAATCCAGGTGAGAGCTGGTGGGAGCCTGGACAATGTGGTGGTGAAAGTGACAAGAAGAGGTCCAATTCTATACCTGATTGTGCATTTTGAAGATGCAGCCCACAGGATTTCCTGACAGGTTAGATGAGGTGTGAGTGAAAGAGAGGAGCCAAGGATAGGTCCAAGGTTTTTTGGACCAAGCAGTTGGAAGGATGGAGCTGCCGTCGACTGAGATGGGGAGGACCTCCAGAGGAGCATATTCTGGTGGGAGGCCAGGAGCTCAGCTTGCACAGGCTGAGTTTGAGATGCCTGTGGACACCCAAGTAGAGATGTCAAATAGGCAGTTAGATCTCTGAGGCTAGAGTTTGGGGGAGGTAAAGGTAGGAGTTCTCAGTTGGTGGTGCTTTTAAGTTCATGAGTGGGGTCAAGATGCCCAAGGACTCGAGTGCAGATGCAGAAGGGAAGAGGGCCACGGACTGAGCAGGTGCTGGAGGCTGGGAGAAGAAGGAGACAGAGGACCCTCTGCCCTCCCTGTCACTCTGCGGTCCTGCACAGCACCTGCTCTGACGCTGGGCTGCCTGGCTTCAAAGCCTGGCTCCGCAAATTGTTTATCCTCTCCATACTCTGCTTTCTTTGCCTGCAAAATGGAAATAACAAAGTAGAATTAGAAACTTAAGTAACGATATATGAAAACATGAGGCAGTTCGCCAGTATTGAGGACACCACCTGGATGTCCTCCAGTTCAATTCAATTCTGACACTATCTACCTGGAGTTAGTGTCAGATCCCACAGGTGGAAAGCTCAGTCCACCAAGACTAACGTCACTTCAGACACCAATCGCAAGTCTGGGCCTCTGGTGCTTCTGACCAACCAGCCATAAATCAGGGTTCCCATAAATCAGGGGTTCTCCATCTCCATCTTCCCTTCTCCTCTTCATGTTTGATAATTTGCTGGAATGGCTCACAGAACTCAGAAAAACAGCCAGATGGAAGAGATTAATAGGACAAGGTATGGAGCAGGAGGTGTAGAGCGTCCAGGCCCTCTCCAGGGGTGCCCCCCTCCTAGTACTCCCATGTATTCACCGTGTTCACCAGCCAAGCTCTCTCTGAACCTGGTCCTTTTTAATTAATTTATTTATTAATTAAATGGAGTCTCGCTCTGTTGCTCAGGCTGGAGGGCAATGGTGTGATCTCAGCTCACTGCATCCTCTACCTCCTGGATTCAAGTGATTCTCCGGCCTCACCCTCCTGAGTAGCTGGGTTTACAGGTGTGCACCACCACACCTGGCTAATTTTTGTAATTTTTTTTTAGTAGACATGGGAGTTTCACCATGTTGGCCAGGTTGGTCTTGAACTCCTGACCTCAGGTGATTAGCCCGCCTCAGCCTCTCAAGGTGTTAGGATTACAGGTGAGAGGCACTGCACCTGGTCCCTTTTGGGTTTTTATGGAGGCTGCCTTACATAGGCATGATTGATTAAACCATTGGCCATTGGTGGCCAACCTAACCTTCAGCAGCTTTCTCCTCCCAGGAGGAGGTTGTGGTTGAAAGAGGCTTGGTATGAACAGAATTCATGCCATTTCATTTTTATTGCTTCCTATCTATTTCAGGAACTGGATACAAAAATCTGAACATTGTAACTCTTCTTGCCCTTATCACTTAGGAAGTTACACTTTAGGAACTCTGGTCAGGAGCTGGGATGAAGACCAAATATATATTTCTATTATGTTGTAACACTTTGCATTGTGCAAAATGTTAGTTGTTCCAAAGAAAACACACCAGGGCTTGGTTCTCAAGGAACTCACAGTGTAGATACAGCAAGTATAGAAGTGGGGAGAGACACTGCTGCAGGAAAGGCCAGGACCAGGTGCCGGAACACGGAGGAGAGAGGCCCACAGGGGCTGGCCAAGGAAGGCTTTGCAGAGTCGGAGAGCTGAGGGTAGAAGAATGGAGTTTTGCTAGGCCTGTGGCTTCATGGGGCCAGGGTGGAGCAGGTGTGAAGCACTGCAGGCTGCCAGGACTGCCTCTGGAGAGATCAGCGCTTCAGGGACCTTGGGATCAACAGGAGGTTTAGTAGAGTTGGGGCAAAGAAATAGTGAGGCTAGCTATGGAGGAGGTGGAGGCCAGATCACAAAAGACCTTGTTAACCAACCCAGGGAGGGGAGGTACAGAAGGAGCATGGGCTTTGAAATCAGCTCTGTGATTTTAGGCAAGTTATTTAATATTCAGATTCAGTTTTTTCCTCAGTAAAATGGCACTAAAAACAAGTCTCTTGCTGGGAAGTTGGTGAGAATTCTGAGGCAACAGGCATGAGGGTGTTGAGACAGAGTTGGCCTTTGACATGGTGGGTGATCAGCATCACTTTATCCTGGAGGCTGGAGAGGCATTGACAAAATTTAAATGCAGGAAGCGTGGCTGGATGGGTGGATGGGTGGTGGATGGACGGATGCATGGGTAGGTGGATGAATAGATGGATGATGGGTGGCTGTGTAGATGAATGGGTGAAGGGATGAGTGGATGGGTGGATAGATGGATGGGTAAATGAATGTCTTCAAGAGATGCAAGATTGCTGGGCGCAGTGGCTTACGCCTGTAATCCCAGCACTTCGGGAGGCTGAGGTGGGTGGATCACCTGAGGTCGAGAGTTTGAGACCAACCTGACCAACATGGAGAAACCCTGTCTCAACTAAAAATGCAAAATCAGCTGGGCCTGGTGGTGCATGCCTGTAATCCCAGCTACTCAGGAGGCTGAGGCAGGAAAATAGCTTGACCTGAGAGGTGGAGGTTGCGGTGAGCTGAGATCGCACCATTGCATTCCAGCCTGGGGAACGAGAGCAAAACTTCATCTCAAAAAAAAAAAAAAAAAAGAGAGAGAGAGAGAGAGAGATGCAAGATTAACTGCAGCATGGCTATAAGGGGGAAATTGTCCTAAGGTAAACCAAAGAGGAGAATATAAAACGAGGCCTGACTGAGACTGGGAAGGTGTGAGACTCATTGTCCTTCCTTGGAGACCCAAAGACTCATGCCGCCAGTTTGGTATCTCCAATGCTTCTCTCATCTGTCTGTCTCTGGTCTCTCTCTGCTTCTGCTTCTCATCATTTTTATCTTTCTGACTCTCTTTGTGTCTCTCCCTCCCACTCCTCTGTGTCATTGTTTTTCTGCTCCTCTCCTGCCTGCTTCACCCACTGCCCTTCCCATCAGGGTAGCAAGGTCTCAGGACTGGGACAAGAGATGCACCTGCAGCATGTGATGGCCCCAGCAGGTGGCAGAGTCCCCCCAGGGCAGCTGCAGCTCCACTGAAGGGGTCGGGGTGGGCTGAGTGTGCTTCTGTGTTCTTCCTGGGATTCTCCCCTCCCCACCCAAGAGACACCTTGCCTTTCAACAGTGGTGCCAGGAAAGAATAACTTGATGGTGGAGGGCTTGTTAGTGATGGAGGAATTATCTTACGGGCTCACTGGTGCCCTGGAATCCCCTGCTCCAAGGGAGGGATGCTGTGGGAGATGGGTCTCTTCTCTCCTGCTGACCAAGCTGCCTTGTCCCTCAGGCTGGTGGATGACCGCTGTGTGGTGGAGCCCGCGGCCGGGGACCTGGACAATCCCCCTAAGAAGTTCCGAGGTAAGATCTGCACTCCCTCTGCTCCCACCCCTCCCAGGCTGGAGGGTCCTGGACCTGCGACTGAATTTATTCAACTGCATTCAGCCGCAGCGGCTGGATTAGATGTGGCTGCCCTGCAGGCCTCACTCTGCGGTCAGTGGAATCCTCCTTGGCTTGCACTGCTGCCATCTTGGCAAGACACACCATTCCCTTCATTTTCCGGGGCCACACCCCACTTTTCAGGGGCACACCCACTGCTGGCCAGGGGCCCATTCTGCCCCTCAAATCCCCATAGCCGCAGGGCTTTCCGTGTCTGCGTGACTGGATGTTTGCTGAGGGAACAGGGGTGGAAAAGAGAATTGTCTGAGGCTTTAGGAGGCCCTGGTGACAGCCCTTCCTTGTGCCTCAGTTCCTCATCGGCATGGTAAGCGATTTGGACCCCCGGTTTCCAGAACTCTTTTGACCCTGGTTGTGTCCTCATCCTGACCCATCCTGTGCGTGAGTTCTGCTCTGCAGGAAGCTCTAACAAAGCCCCTTGCTGGGAAGTTGGTGAGAGTTCACTTTGGCCAAGTGACTTCATTCGTGGGGCCTAGTCCTGTGTGGTCAGTGGGCTCCTCGGCTTCCCATCAGGCTGAGGGCCTTTGTGGGGATTAAACAATATCCAGGCTGTCATTGTGCTGAGCCAGGGTGAGGTGCTGTTGTTGTGTTTGCCAGTGAGAGCTGAGACCGACTGACAGACAGACAGGTCCTGGGCGTGGTGGGCAGGGTGGGGGCAGGCAACAACACGCTGGGCCTGCTGCCACCGAGTTTGCCTGTGTGGCTGCTCCCCTGGGAAGAGCTTAGCTGGGATTGTCTTTGATGGGGGTGCCGGGAGGGGAGCGGGATTTGAGACAATCCAGGGGCATCCTTGGCAGGCTGGCTGCTGGGGGCCTTGCCCATCCCTTGGAACCCACAGAGGGGCCGCCGTCTGCAATTCTGTTCCTGCTTCCATCACGGGGCTATGAGCCAGGGCTTTGGCTGGTAGAGGTCTTAGGTGGGAACTGCCCTGGCCCTGGACCGTAAGGCCCCTCTCCCCTACACCGTTGGCCCCTGCGCCTCTCCACCTCGTCCTCTCCCCATTGCGCCTCTCCACTTCCCTGCAGCCACACCAGCCCCCACCTACCGTTCCTCATAGTCACCAGCCACACTCCCGCCTCTACACCTTTGCTGTTCCTTCTGCCTGGAACATTCTTTCTCCAACTATCCACGCAGCCCTGACACTCAGCGGCTTCAGGTTTCACATCTTCAGTGAGGCCTTCCCTGACCACTCAATACAAGATCGCATCGCTGGCCCCACCTCCCTTGCCTGCTTTCTTTTTCTCTGTAGCATGAGTCTGCCATGCTCAGTGTATTTTATTTATTTGTGTTTGCCATTTGTCTCCCCCATTAGAATGTCAGCTCCACCAGGGCAGGGATTTCTGTGTCGTTGTTGTTTGCTGTTTTACCTGCAGTGTCTGTCACATAGTGGGTACCCCCAGCACATATGAGGCATCAGTGCATGCGCGGGGCCCCTCCCGGCATCCTCTTGGCCCTGCCCCTCACTCAGGCCTGGCTGCTCCATGTCCTGTGGCTGTGACCCACCCAGAATTTTCCCAGTGGGGCCCAGGCTCTGTGGGTTTCGTGTGCTGACTTGGAGGCATGAGGTGAAGACAGCTCTGACCTTACCTGTCCTGATTCCCTGAAGGATAGGTAGAGACAGGAGGCCTGGGCCTCTCCTGGAGTCGGAAATGGGAGGGTGTTGAGGCTGCAGATAGAGGATGGACTGCCATCTAGTAGCAGGATTTAGTCTAGTTCTTGTAAGGAACTTAGAGAGAGAGAGAGAGGTGAGGGTCCCATGGGTGGGCTCTGCCAGGACTGGAAGGGGAAAGTTTGCATGTGTGTCGAGGTGTGTGTGTGCAGCTGTGTGGTGTGACAGGCTGGTGACAAGGAGATATGTGTGACCAAGGAAGACTTGCCCTAGGCTGCTAGTAGACAGAGTTTGGGGCCAATTTTTGACCACGACAAAGCCATTTAGCAGGACAAATGCTCCTTCTACTTCTTGCCCTCCACCCTCATCACTCCTTCCCCATCTCTCCTCCCCCAGGTCCCCCATCTCTTCCTCTCTGTTTTCCCACAGCCTGTGAGTGGGGCCCACCCCAGGACACCTGGGCCACCCTGTGGTCCCATAGGCTCGCTGGGTCCATCCAGCAAAGTGATGTGGAAAAGAAAGATTCAGACTCCATCTCCTTCCCCCTCTTCTCTGCCCCAGCTCCTGCTTCCTTGGTGTCTTGATGAGGTGGGCAGAGGCCCTTCTGGATTCCCTATGGCCCTGTTGGGACCTGAGCGGAGCCTACCTTCTGGGACAGAGCCAGGTCTCCATGCACCCTGTGGCTGGCGGGTACAAATTGGGGCATTAGAATGTGGGACAAGAGACATGGACTATACACCCTCTTCAATTTTGACACTGGAGCCCGGAGAAGACAAAGATGGGGCTTGGCCTCAAGCCCGGGAATCCTGGCTTTCACTGTTTCCATGTCTCCTGCAAACACCCAGGCCAAGGGGATAGGACCCAGCAAGGGGGTGGGGTTATGGCAGGCATTTTAGAAGTTGACTGGTGGTCATCAGAAATGACCTTGTCCTGAAGACTCCCAGAAGTTCTGCCCTCGACCATCCTGGGGTGAGCCTGGCCATTACTGGGACTTCCAGCTGCCTGCCCAGCTCCCTGCTAGCTCCTCCTTTACCTGCTGACCCTGGAGGCTGGGCTTGCAAAGCCCCCGCCACCCCCACCTCAGGAAGGAACCTCTGCATGGCTCCTTGCTTGTAGCTTCAGCTCCAGCCACCTTTGAAGCCACCCTAAGCCCCAACATGTTCAGGGAATTATTTCTAGAGCTGGCAAGGCCCTGGGAGGCCCAGGCTGCTGGTGCCCTGGTGTGTGTGGCACCCACACCAGGCCAGCCCTCGAACTCTGCCTGGCTGTAAGGTTTCTGGCTGTGGCTGCCATGAGTCCCGAGCTGCTGACTGGGCTGAGCCTGGGGCACGTTCCTTCCCCAGCCCTTTCTCCTTCTCTTCCCGTTCCTGTGGGAGCATGGACTTGGGTAGCCCTTGTCTCCAAGTCTATCTCAGGGAAGCTCAGAACTTGCACCCCAGCCCCAGTGCCCACAAGACAAATGTGTGGGGGCAGGTGCCAGGGAGGGGAAAGATGAGGTGGCCGCCTTCCATTTTCGTGAGTGGACACCCCCTTCCCCAGCCTACACCTCCTCTCTACCTGTCCATGCTCCAAGCCTGGTTTATTGTTATTGTGATTAAGACATATTTCAAGTGTACACAGTAGTAGAGAGAAAAATAGGGCCGGCGCGGTGGCTCACACCTATAAACCCAGCACTTTGGGAGGCCAAGGCAGGCAGATCACAAGGTGGAGTTCAAGAGCAGCCTGGCCAATATGGTGAAACCCCATCTCTATTAAGAATATAAAAATTAGCCAGGCATGGTGGCGTGTGCCTGTAATCCCAGCTACTTGAAAGGCTGAGGCAGGAGAATCCCTTGAACCTGGGAGGCAGAGGTTGCGGTGAGCCAAGATTGCACCACTGCACTCCAGCCTGGGCAACAAGAGAGAAACTCCATCTTAAATAAATAAATAAATAAATAAATAATGTACTGTTTTTGAGATTTATCTGAGTTGATACACATGACTCTAGTTCATGTGTTTAATTGCAGTGTTGCATTCCATTGGGTGATAAATTGAATCCCTTCATTGGCGCTCCTGTGGATGGACTTTCAGCTCATTTCTAGCATTTTTTTATTTTTTATTTTTTTAAGACGGCCTTTCACCATGTTGGTCAGGCTGGTCTTGAACCCCCAATCTCAGCTGATCTGCCCTTCTTGGCCTCCAAAGTGCTTGGATTACAGGCGTGAGCCACCATGCCCGGCCTCATTTCCAGCATTTGGCAATTGCCTGCGATGCTGCAGTGAACCTCCCTGGGCTCGTGTGCTCGGGTTCCTCCAGTATGTTCTGAGTAGGGGGATTACCAGGTGGGAGGGATGCGCCTCTGTGGCATGAGAAGTGACCCTGTGGTGACTGTGGGGCAGCTCCCCTCGCTCTGCCCACATCCTTGCCACACTTGGTTTTGTCCCACTTAAATTTCTTCCAGCCTGCTGGGTGTGAAATGGCATCTTACTGTGGTTTTGATTTGCATTTCTCTACTAGTGAAGTTGAGCATCTTTTCATAAGTTTTTTGGTCACTGAAAATGTGCTCTTATTCCTTTCTTTCTTTTTTATAAAAGTAAGACAAATACATGGCCCAGAATCAAGAGGAAAGCCTGGTCCCCGCTGTACCCTCCTCAACCCAACCTCCTTTCCCCTTCTCCAGGGCAACCATATAAGAAAATTTAAGTAGATAATTTATTCATTCAGTTAAAAAATCAAGCCAGCCATGGTGGCTCACACCTGTAATCCCAGCACTTACTTTGGGAGGCCAAGGTGGGTGGATCACGAGGTCAGGACTTCAAGACCAGCCTGGCCAAGATGGTGAAACCCCGTCTCTATTAAAAATAAAAAATTAGCTGGGCATGGTGGCACGTGCCTGTGATCCCAGCTACTCATGAGGCTGAGGCGAAGAATTGCTTAAACCCAGGAGGCAGAGGTTGCAGTGAGCCAAGATCACACCACTGCACTCCAGCCTAGGCAACAGAGTGAGACTCCATCTCAAAAAAGGAAAAAAATCAAAACATCATCCAAACACACTTTGAAAGTCTGCTCCCATGCTGTCCCCACCTCCCACCCCCCACCACTGCTCCTTTAGGTCATCACTGTCTTTATTTTCTTATGTCTCTTCCAGTGTTCCATTCTGCAAA